>PVKE010014407.1:0-29136 GCA_004027555.1 Craseonycteris thonglongyai
CTTCATGGCGTTTTCATGGTTGATCTCCATGACTCTGATGAGATGGGCACCGCTGTTGTCCCTGTGTCCCAGAACAGAGGCTTAGAGAGGGCTGGAGGACTGCCAGCCACAGTCTCTAACTGGTGGCACAAGGTTTGAACTGAGGACATCCGACCCAGGCTCCTGTGTGGTGTCATTCATGGCACGATAGCCTCCTTGGGTCAGGCTGCGAAGATGGGCAGCCGTTGGTCTTGTGCATCCGCTGGTCTTGATGGCTTATCACAGCCAAATGCCCCCTCCTGAGGGGCCAGTGGGCACCTGGGGAGCTAGGAGCTCCGGGCCTGCTGCATAGTGTGTGTGTGTGTGTGTGTGTGTGTGTGTGTGTGTGTGTGTGTGTGTGGTGGGGGTGCCTGCTGCTCCCTTCACTGGCCTACAGCCTGCCTGAAGTTACTGGGACCAGGAGGGAAGGGGAAGGCATGAATGGCGCTGCCGTCTGTCCCCTTTCAGTCTCAGAGGATGACTCTGCTCAGCATCCCCTGCCCCCAACCATCTGAGCTGCCCCTCCCCTCCTCTCCCGGGCTCCAGGCTCTATCCCAGGCTTTCTGGGTAAGCGCATTTGGGCAGAGGTGGCATTGCCAGTAAGTGGCCAAGGGGCCAGGCATCACCACCTGCCAGGAACCTGCAGTGTCCTCCGAGAAAGCCCTGGAATCTCAGCCCGCCCCTGGCCCTGTCATAAACATCACCTGACATCTGACCCTTCGCCCAGCTTCTCCCTCCCCCAAGTCCTGGTAGATGTCTTCAGGGAGAGGGTGGAGACAGCTATAAATACAACTTATCAGAGTGCCAGCCCCTGGGCCATAGTTCCAGGCTGAGTGCCTTTGAGAATGTCCTCGCACCATTTGGTCCTAGAGCAAGGGTGCCCAAGGGCCAGCGGCCACCCTGAGGCCCCTACGCCTTCCTCCTCCTCTCAGTCCCTTGTCACTGCTAAACCACCCCACGTGGAAGCATTAGGTGCCCCCTGCACCCACTGTTAGTCTTTGTAAGGGTTCACCTAAGCCACGCGAGGGGCTCCGCTCTGCCCCTCCCCCAAACCCGGCTAGAAAAGTGGGCTGTCGTGGAGGCCGCCCAGGAGACCTCCAGGTGAGTAGTGGGGGCCCAGCCTCGCCTGCACTGAGTCTGATGCACTTGAGGGCCCGTCCCAGAGCCACCCTGTTCGTGCCTGTTGGTACCTCGTAAGCCACACACACCCCTGCTCCGAATGCCACCCATCAGGGCAGCTGCTGTCTAAAAAGTGCCCTCCCAGGGAGGCAGCCCGTGCTGTGTGGAGGCCTGATCCTCACACGGCTGCTGTCCTGGTCTGTGAGCGGTGACCGGGCCCTCCTCCCCTGACCCTGCCTGCCGTGGTCCTCGTTTCCGGTGGCTCCTGGGCTGGGGTGCCCCGGCCCCTGCAGAGGGAAGGAGCTGGGAGCACTGGCCAGCCTGGCGCCTTCTGGCTGTAGCTTGTATCTGTCTGCTGGGGGGCGGGCAGCCCTGTGGGTTCAGGATTATCATCATGTGGGCCCCAAAGTAAGAATGGCTTTTCCATTTTGAAACAGTTGTGGGTAAAAGATCGGAGCAAGAGCAGTATTTCATCATGTGTGAGAAGTTATGCAAAATTCAGATCTCAGCCTCCACCAGTAAGGTTTTGCTGGGACACAGCCGCCGCCTTGATGGCGCGTGCTCGTGGCTGCCGTTTGTGCTAGGATGGAAGTGCTGGGGACTGTCCGCAGGGCCTAACATATTTTCTGTCTGGCTCTTTTGCTCACCCCTGACCTGTGGTCATCACTGCTCCTGTTTGGGAATAATGTCTTTGAACCCTTTATAGCAGGGATGGGAGCATGTCAAACAAGGTCGGAGGGTCCTGACCCCAGAGGGAAGGGCAGCATTGCTGTCTTGCTTCACGTGACCATGGGTGCTGGGGACACAGCAGTGAAAGGGATGGGACTGGGGGTGCTAACTGGTGGTGAGGGCAGTGGGCGGGGGCTGTCCTGAAGAGTGGTGCATGTCCTTACCGGAAGGATGAGTGGTGGGAAGGACCCTGATAAGTTGGAGATCTGAAGCAAGCCGGTGTGTCTGCGGTGGGGGCCAGGGGCAGCACTTGGGCGCTGGGCAGTGGGGAAGGGCTGAAGCACCTGAGGGTGTGACGTTTGGGTTTGGGGAGCAGCCTTGGCTCTGCCTTGGAGCCCAGGCCAGATAGGAGTGGGGGCCTGAAATCAGGGATAGGGTCCCACTGGCCTGTGGGCTGCCAAATGGCACCAAAGGAGTCCCCAAAGCAGGGGGGCTTGGAGGCCCCTCCTCTGCAGCCCTTTCTACCCAGGGCTGTTCCCCTCCTGGCTCTGATCTATCCTCCCCTCCTCCTGCCCACAGGGATGACTCTGCTGAGGTGGATGTGTACAACCCAACGAAGAATGAATGGGACAAGATCCCATCTATGAACCAGGTAAATTGACCTGCTTGGGAAGCACAGGCTGGTCCTACTTTTTGGCCAAAGTGTCATCCTAAGAGTTCCGGAGACAGTCCTGGTGGGCAGGGCCTGTGTTGCGCCCTTTCCCGGTATCCTCTCACCTAATAGAGGGCTGATGTTGTCCTCAGTTTGTCCTTGCGGGTTACTGAGACACAGAGACCTTAAATAGGATCCCAGGGTCACACATCTTAGGGAGTTCATTTGTTTGGACCAGTATTCACTGAAGCAGAGAGCCTGCTGGGGAAGGTGTTCCACAGACTGACAGCAAGTGCAAAGGTCCTGGGGCAGGGCATGCCCAGCATGTTCCTGGAACAAGCCCCCGCAGCTCAATGTGGCTGGAGCAGAGTGAACAGCAGACAAGGGACGAGGTCAGCTGACCTTGGGAACATATTTACTCAGCTCCTGCTGTGTGCTCTGAACCGGACACCCGCACGGCAGCTGCTGCCCGATCAGGGTCTCTGCTTGTTGTGAAGAGGGGTGCTGAGCCTGACAGTGTGAGGGAGCCAGGAAGGCAGGGTGGCCTTTGGCTGCGTGGGCGGTCTCCTTAGTTCCCAATACATGTGTGCATCCACCTGCATCTCTTCTGTCTTCATTAACATTTCCAGACCCGCTCATTATAACTCTGCACGGCACAAGCCACAACTTACAGTATCGTAGCCTAACGTCTTCATGTTTAGGAAATGTAACTGCACGTTTTTCCCCATAATGAGCTTTACATACTCATTATAGCAAATCTGGGAAAGATAGGATGGTCCTGCCTCGTGGCTCGGACTTTGGGTCACGTCCCCGCTCCGTGGCTGTCAGCCATATGAGGGCAGTTGTGTCCGCCTTAGAGGCCTCTGGAGCCCCCTGCCCACTATCGGGGCCAGATGTGGCAGGTAACCAGCCCCTGGCCTGGAGCCTCGTTTTCTCATCTGGCGTGTAGGAAGAGCGTTGGCCTGTCCTGGGAACTGTGGGGAGGATGGCTCCCAGCAGCCGTCCGGAAGTGCTGAGACTGCCGCTCCCCAGGGTCCTGGGCATCTTCTCCGTGGAGAGGGGCTGTGGGGGCATGGCCCCACCCTGGCTGCTGGCCTCTACTTACCTGTCCCCCCTTGGCCCACAGGTGCACGTAGGGGGCAGCCTGGCCGTCCTCGGAGGGAAGCTCTACGTGTCTGGGGGGTATGACAATACATTTGAACTCTCGGACGTGGTGGAGGCCTATGACCCTGAGACTCGGGCGTGGAGCGTGGTGGGGCGGCTCCCGGAGCCCACCTTCTGGCACGGCAGCGTCAGCATCTTCCGCCAGTTCATGCCGCAGACGCCCTTGGGCGGGCATGGCTTTGAGCTGGACATTGGCAGCAGTGACATGGAGGTGGGCCGGCCCCGGCCACCACAGGACCCCCATGAGCTGCGCTAGCCCAGGCCTGGCCCAGGGAGGGCCTCGGTGCTGGTAACCCCACACCTCTGGGGGGCAGCGACCCCTCTTTCGTGCACGAGGACTGGTTGGGCTCCAGCCAGAGTGTGGGCTCTTGCGCTGCTGAGTGAGCTTCAGGGCCTGACGCCCGGAGAGTTCTGTGCATCTAGAGCCTGAGTCTCAGCTGCTGGGGCCACAGCCAGTTGCGAATGCCCCTCCTTGGGTCCAGGAAGGAATGCCTCCCTGCTGGCATGTGTCTCTGGTTTCAGCAGGTCACCCCCAACCTGCAGCCCCCCACCTTGCCAATGCAGCGCACACCCCACCTGATGCTGCCACCTGCTCCTACTTGCTCCCACCTAGGGAGAAAATGGCCACTTCTGGGGTGTGTGTAGGGGAGAGGTCCTCCCGTGGCCCTGCTGCCTGGGAATATCAGGAATCAGGCAGACGATGGCTGCAGTGGGGTCCCAAACTCCACGTCCAATGCTGGACGTCCCAGCTGGTCAGCTCCCCAGAGAAGGGCCTCCCAGAACCCTCTCCTCCCAGGGGTGGGCCTCAAGGCGGTGAGCTCAGACCCCAGGGCAGGGCACAGGGCCGTGTGCCTGGACAGGACTGTGGCCTTCAAGGGGGCCCAGAGGGACCTGCTAAGTGTGTGCTGTCCCTGGTGGACCTAGGCTGAGGCAGATGTTGGGTGGCCCTGTCCACCCACCCCAGTAGCTGGTGTGTCCCCCCCGCCTGGCTTGGACACCTCTCCGGGACCTTCATCTCAGACTGAGGCAAGAGGGCAAAAGCCTCCAAGTGCACGGTTGTAGCCCGGCCAGGCAGACAGCTGCAGACGCCCTTGCCGGCTTGTGAGCGGGAATTCTGCCCCGTGTAAAGCAAGCCCCGAGCAGGGTGGCCCGGGTGGTTGGCTGCAGGTTTGAAATGCCGTTTGGCCCTTCCTTAGGAGCAGGGGGCAGCTGGACCCAGGGTCAGGTGTGTTTTTGACTTTTTTGTGTTGGAGTGCCTCTGCGGGAGCTTTCTGCAGGGCTTGGGGGCGGTGCCTTAGGCCTCTCAGAAGCCAGGGCTCCCGGGAAGCCCCACTGCTCACGGGCCCCTGCTTGGTCTGGGGAGTGTGGGTGTTTCTGTGGGCTGGGTGGTTTTGTCCCCTCAGGGTCTCCAAAGTAGCCTTTGCTTGAATTTGTTTTCCTTCCAGAGAGAAGGATGTTTGCGTTTTTCTCATTAGTTAAATTGAAAGCAAATGTTCACTGAGTTGCCTTTTCCCAGGGAAGTCATGCGGCGATGATCTCGCCAGGTGAGAAAAGCAGGCTGAGCACCATCGCTTCACAAATAATCGTGTAAAGCCCTTGTTCTGGCCAGGTGACCCTGTGGTTCCGGGGAGGGCGCCTTGTGGCCTCCAGGACTGTCCGGTGGGCCCTCCTGTGTGCGGTGCTATCGCTCCAAGTTAGAGCTTGTGCTCTGGACACTGGCAGCTCCTCCCATCCCCTTGGGACTGTCCCCCACCTGGTCACTCCTGAGCTTCTGTGTGCCAGGCACTGGCAGAGGGCGTGTGGGGGTCCTTGGGGAAGTGCACCTGGGCTCCTTGGGGTCAGCCACCCAGCACCCTTGCTTCCTGCTCCAGGCCTGTTCCCTTGGGAACCCTCCCCCAGGTCTCTGCCTTCATCCCTCCTGCGTGAGTTGGGGTTCACCTACCCCTTCCCTCAGCGGTGGTCTCAGCCCTCGATACTCCTCCCACGGGCTGCCTTGGCCATGTTCTGGCCCAGCGCCTGCCTGCAAGCTCACCCACGAGTTGTCCATGCTCTGCGGGGTGGCCATCTTCAGTTCCTTTAGCGGGCAGAGGCTGCCCGTGTGCGCTGGCCTGGGTCCGGGCAGTGGCACGGGGACAGCAGGCCAGGATCGCGCCGTTACATACCAGCACCGAGCTCAGTGCCAGGGACCGTGCCTCAACCAGTGAGGGGATGTGCCCCAGATGGGATGGGCCTCCCAGAGGAAGGATGTGGGCCGTGGTCTCAGCTGGTGCCCTTCCTCAGGGCCGTCTCCACAGAGGGTCTCAGCAGCTCAGCGGGGTGGCACAGGGCATAGAAAGTGGATGTGTGCTCGGGTCAGAGTTCTCCCCTCCCTCCAGACAGGCATGGCTGTGACCCAGTCAAGGTCATGGATTTTCCCCCGGGCACTGAGGCGTGTAAAGCGTTGTTACTGAGATGAGGCGGCGCTCATTTTTCTTACCAAACCGGCCTTTGACATCATGCCTTCTCTGTAGGAGCTCCTCGTGGCAGGGGGCCCAGGGTCCCGGGTTCCCGCCCTTGCTCTTTTTGGCACCTCACAGGGACCAGCCACCACACGCCTGACCATCCACCTGGGGGCTGCCCCGGTGACGGTTGGGTTTGTGCCCTTCTCCACCTCCCCACCACCCAGACTCCAAGGTGGGAAGGGAGGCAGCAGCCTCAGCCACAGCCAAGTCCCCGCAGACGGGACAGCCCTTCAGAAACGTCTGCTCCCTGCTCTGCCCTCCTGGCTTCCTGTCACAGGCTCTGTGCCATGAAGGAGCCACCACTTAACAGGTGTCTGTGCGCGGACTCGGGGACGGAGGCTGAGCCTCTGGGGTGGGACCGTCTGCATTGGATGCACACACCTTCATCAGACTACAAGTTACGAGAATTCAGTGATAGTATTTAATGCTGATCTGTGAAGTGTTCTGTATTTATGAGACTTCAGAGCCCTGTCGGTACTGACGGACACCCTCCACTGTCTAGCACCCAGTTCCAACCCCCAGAAGGTGGGGCGGGTTTGCATATTTATTTGTCTGTTCTGCAGGCTTACGTGTCCAGAATCCTGTAAGGTTTTAGGATGTGCCTTCAATACATACTTTTTGAAATAAAGAGATTTCCTATATACCTGGTGACCTTGTCTTTTTATGCTGCTGCCATGTCGTGGAACCTTTGCGCTGAGGTAGACGTGTGGGGCAAGGGGAGCAGGACAATGTTCAGCAGCTGGGCAGGGTCATCCCTGTGCTGCTGGGTCCAGGGGCAGAGTGTGGAACACCCAGGGCTTCTGCTGGCCTTGGGGGCAAATCTTTTCAAGACCTTTCTCATCTTCATTACAAGGTCTGAAGTAAAGAGGCCGAGCCCAGGCGTGAGGAATGTGGGTGGCTGAGTCCGGGCCTCACCTCTGCTCCAAGGCTGGTTTCAGCCTCCCTGACTCCACCTGTTGGCACTCTGCTCCTGGCCTTGCTCCCCCGACCCTGCAGAAGGTGTGTCCGGTGGTGGTGAGATCCCGCTGCTGCAGTGGGTGAACCTCAGGCCTCAGAGGACCTCAGACCAGGGGCTGAGAGGGGCTGTTCAAATAAGAGGGCCCCGTAAGAGCCCATGGATCCCCAGGGCCAGAAACTTCAGAACCATCCTCAGGTCTGCAGGCGCCAGGGCTGCGCAGGGAACATGTGGAGGCCGTGGTTTGCCTTTTGATACTCTTGCCAAAACAGCTCGGAAGCAGCCCCACACTAACTAGTGGGAGTCTTGAGCCAGCGAGGCTATCATCGGGGGCCAGGCCACGCGTTGACTCCAGAGGCTTAGCTGAGAATTCTGCCCTCGCTAGCTGGCAGTGCCGCAGCTATGAAACAGGTACACCTCTGCCGAGTCTGACCCCTGCTCCCAGTGCTACAACACTGACCTAATGAGGGACAGGACACAGGCTTGGCCCTGAAGCTACCCGCCCTAGTGCCCCAGCTGAGCTCTGAGGTGCAGTTTCCTCTAGGGGGCGCAGTGGGAAAGCAGCCCATCCCCGGAGGCCAGGTTACGAGCTCTCAGACCACTGGATGCCGTGTGGTTTATTGGGGCAGGGTCAAGTGCACTGTGGGTGGGACGGCTACGTGTCACAGTCCTCAGGAATGGCAGCTGTGATGAGGAGCGAGGGCTCCATGACTCCTGGGCTGGCAAAGCTCTCCTCTGCACACAGTCTCTGGCCAGGGAGCTGGGAGGCCAGGCCTCCTTGGGCCAGGGACTCCACGATGACCTCAGCCGAGCCCACCTCCAGCTCGGCAGGTGGCTGGAGTGCCACCACCACCACCTTCTCATCCTCGATGACCAGGTTCCGGAGCTTGCGCTGCCGCGGGTTGTAGTTCTCCACCCGATCATGGATCTCCATGTGTCTCCGCAGGTGGGCCTAGGAGGGAGGGGCCTCAGGGCTATACTGGGAGGGGCCCAGGAGGCAGGCTCAGGGCTGGGGGAGGGGAGTGGCCCCAGGGGGCAGGAGGAGGTGATGCCAGGCCTACCTGCCGAGTGAACTTGTAGCCGCACTCAGTGCACTCGAACTTCCTCACGCCCTTGTGCCTGCGGACATGCACACGCAGCTGCTCCACCGCTGTGGGTGGGAAGGGAACCCCCATTAGGAGAGGCCGAAATGGGGAAGTGGGCAGGATCCTGCCCAGGTTTGTAACTGCTGCTCAGGACCCTGCCAGGCTGTACAGCGCCACCCCCGAGGTTGTTGCAGTACAGGACCCCAGGGAGCTCCCATCGCTTCCACCTTGGTCACAACAGGTGGCTACGTGGATGGAAGAGGCCCAGCCACAGAGGAGCATGGGGAAGCCACTGCTGCACCTGACCTCTCCCCCTGGAAACCCACCAACTCTGGTCGGCAAGGACTGGAGACGGCCTGCCCTGAGCTCTGCCCAGGGCAGAGCGAGGGCTGAGGGCCTTCCCACTCCCAGGTACGTACCTTTGAAGGTCTTCCCACAGATCTGGCAGAAGTGGGGCCGGCCCTCCTGGTGGCGGCTGGCCACATGCCTCAGCAGGGGCCCCTTCTCCGTGAAGCGCTGCTCACAGAACTCACAGCTGAAAGGCCTCTCGCCAGTGTGGGTGCGGTTGTGCTTGTCCAGGCTGGCTGCGGGGACAGGCAGGGGCTCAGCCACAAGGCCTTGGCCCCAGGACAGGGAGGGGACGGGCCTGCCTCACCTTGGGTGCGGAAGGTCTTGCCACAGAGGTGGCATTGGAAGGGCTTCTCGCCTGTGTGCGTGCGCAGGTGCATGTTGAGATTGGCCTTCTGGGTGAAGGCGTGGCTGCAGAACTCACAGACATACGGCCTCTCGTTCCTGTCCAGGTGGGGGACACAGGCAGAGGCCATCACCAAGGGGAGCGATCCCTGCGCTCTGCAGCTGGGGGAGGACTGGCTCCAGAGCCCAGGAAGCAGCAAGGCTGAGGCCCGCCTGCCCGACCTGACCACTGGAGGGCGTAGGGTGTGATCAGCTGCCTGGCGCAAGGAGGGGCACCAGCTCCAGCCTAGAGCCACAGGAAACTGAGACTCTGCCCTGGGAGGTACAGCGCCTCGTTTTAGCCTGGACTCCCCTCCCCCAGGCTCTGTGCCTGGCAGACTTGCTCATTCATCAGATGCCCCCAACTCAGAAAGGATGCCGGTGCCACACTCGGGGTGAAAGGCACCGTGTTCCGTGTCAGTGTCAGCAAACTACCTTCCCGGCCCACTCGCTGGTCTGGAGCTGGCAACAGGGACAGGCCCTGGAGGAGACGGGCCAGCCCTCACCTGTGCTTGGCCTTGATGTGCATCTGCAGGCCGTTTCGGCTCGAGGCCCGGTGCCCACACTCCTCGCACACAAACAGCTTCTCCCCTCGGTGCTTGAAAGCCTCGTGCAGCTGCAGTTCCGTTCGGGACAAGAAGCACTTGGCACAGGTAGGACACTGCGGGGCAGAGGGGACCGGGCAGAGGGAGCAGGGCCGGGGGAGGGCAGGCTGCTCTGGGAGCCCCCGGGCCCTCTGGAACAGTTCCAGTGCCAGCATCAGAGTGTGCCAGCCCAGCCCCTGGAACAGCCAGGCACTTACAGCGTGTGGTTTAGGGGCTCCGTGCAGCTTGATCATGTGACTCTGCAAGTCCTTTTTCTGCATGAACTGCTGGGAGCAGGAGGAGCACTGGAAAACAGCCCCACAGTCACCGAGGCAGCCTGCACTCACAGCCCCAGCCACCCCGGGGGCCACGAAGGGGGCTCCAGGGCAAGGCCCAGCCTGAAATACCAGAAGGCTCCTTGCCCGGGTGTGAAGGGCGCAGCGGGGAGGCCACCGTGCCACACCCGCAGGGGTGCTGAGCCTGCCCTTCTGGAAAGAATAGGCCCCAAAAGGGCCAGCGGTCCTGCCCCAAGGTATGGGGGCACTGGATGGACAGGGAAGGCTGCTGACATCGTCCCGTGTCACAGGCTTGAGGGGGAGGGATCCTGAGCGGCCCCTTGGCCCACGGCCCCGGGAACAGGCCGAGCCTGACCTTGTAGGGCATCTCCCCCGTGTGGGACACCATGTGCACACGCAGCTCCATCCTCCGGCGGAAGGTCTCCTGGCACACAGAGCACGTGAAGACCTGGCAGTGTGAGGGGCAAGCAGGGCTGGCATCAGGGGGGGCCTCTGCCTGCGACGGCGGCCTCTGCCCAGGCTTCCACTCGCAGCTGGGAGGAGCCTGCCCGAGGAGGGGACCACTAGGGTGGGAGAGGGCAACACGTAACCTGCCTGCCCTGACCCTGACCGCAGCAAACCCATCATGCCAGACCCCTCAGGCCCGACAGGCTGGGGGCAGGGGCTGATAGGCCTCACCTGCAGCCCCTGCCCCTGGCAAGGGGCCTCTAGCAACCACATGGGCTGGCCAGGACAGGGGTGTGGCCAAGTGGCCTTTCTCAACAACCCTCACCCCCCACTGAGATGCCTAGGAGCCAGGCAGGCAAACCCAAAATGCCTCCCTCAAAGTCCCTCCTGGGCTGTCCCCTCTGCCCTTGAGACCTATGTGTCCCCACCCCCACCTCCAGAATACCAAGGAGCCAACCTGATGGCATCCAAGGACCCTGCAGCTCTCCTGAGTTTACTGTCCCGTTTAAGACAGTCTCCTGGGGGCCCCTCCGATGGCAGGAAGAGAGGCCAGCATGGCCCTGCCCACCAGGACCTGGGCCAGCCCACAATTACCTGTTCCGAGCGGTTCATACAATTCCGGGCTTCATGCTCCAGGAGGTTCTCTTTACGAAAGTAACACTTTCCACATTTGGGACATTCGAAGGGCTTCTCCCCAGTGTGTTTTCTGCCAAGAGAAGCCATAGGGAGTGTGGGGGCTGAGCACACTTCCCACCTCGCCCTCACCTAGGGCCCCTCTGACTCCCCGTGGTCACATGGCTGGTGAATCTGCAAGGAGAGTCCAGAAACCCTCCACCCAGCTCCAGGCCCAAAGGGCCGCCCCCGAGCCCCGCCCATCTCTCCACACCTGTGACTAACCCTGTGAGGCCACTCCAGCCTCTGGGCTGCTGCCCGAGTCTCCTACCAGTCTCTGCTCCAAGCCAACCTCGCTGCAGCTTTTAACTTCAGTAGCAGAGGGGCGCTTAAATAGTCAGATCTTATCCCCTCTTTGCTCAGAACCCCCAGTTCCACCCTGAGAAGAGGCCTGGAGGCCTGGGAGGGTGTAGCTGGCCTGCTCCCTACCTCCCCAGGTCTCTACACCTTGTTGGTCACCAGCCCGCTGGCCCACCCCCAGCCCAGAGCCTCTGCCGCAGCCCGAACACTCTCCCCAGCTACCCACTCACCTCCTTGGAGTCCACTCAGATCTCCTGTGAAATTGCAACCTGAGCTTCCCAACCCTTGGCACCGCTGTCCCTTTCCTTTTCTGCAGCACTTTCTGCCTTCCATCCGCTGTAGTGACTTACTGGCAGCTGGCGGCTGCGTTGCCCCAGTGGAAGGTGAGCTCCCCAAGGCCTCTCGGCTTTGTTCACTAAGGTGTCTGTCCCAAGTGCCAGGAACAGTCTTGTCAGCTACTTGGCAGACAGCTTGTTAAATGAACAAACTAAACAAACCATGACCCTGGAGCCTAGGAGCAGCTCGCTCTTACACCCTGCCACTTGCCAGACGCTTCACTCATCCTCTGCTGCCACACTGTCCTCATCCCCCATCCCAGTGACCTCAGGAGGCGGCCACCCAGCCTGATTCTTACAGCCAGTGCAGCAGCTGCAGCCCAAGGTGGGGATGGACGGGGCCGTGCCCACACTGAGTCTTGCACTGGGGGAGTGAGCAGGCCGACGTGGACCACCCCTGGGTGCCGCCCACATGGGGACTTTCCCAGACTCCACTGGAGCCAACTGCCCCAAAGCACGGAGAGCAAACAGGCTCCCCTCCTCCCAGCTTCAACTCGAGCCATCCCTAATGGTGTCCTCAGTGTCATCACATGGAAAAAACCACATGGCCTAACTTGGCTTGCCGAGAAACCGTACCGTGGGCCAGTGATGGCTTGGGCTAGGGAGTGGCAGGACTGGAAGGCATGTCACCTAGCTGCCATCCCTGGGGGCCTTGCAGAGACTCTGGGTCAGCTCTGTCCAACTTGGAAGCCAGGGACATGTGACTACGGAGCAGCTGAAGTATGGCTAGTGCGTGTGAGGAACTGAATTTCCTGTGACTTTTAAGTTAAAATAGCTTCACGTGGCACCTGATCTCCTTATTGGACAACACAGCTTTAGACAAGCGGTCTTTTATGCTTCACTGACACCCTGGGGCTCACATTTCCCCAGAAGCACAGGCAGCATCAGCCCTAAAGATTAACATCGTGGCCCAAAGCCCACACCGTTTGGCTTCAGAAACACGTAAGGTGGAGCCTCAGCCACAGCGCAAGGCCACAGGCCCCTCCCATCCCCTTGGCAGAAACCAGCTGGAGGTCAAGGTCCACAGTGGGTAGAACTTGTTGATAAGGTGTTCCAAACCCACTCCGATCAGAGCAGGCAAAGGAATCAGACCCGAGGCTAGGTCCTCACTCCCTGAAGCTCAGAGGCGTGCCCACACCAGGCACTATGTGGGGCTGAGATGGAGCCCCTGGCCCTCTATGGCCCAGAAATGGGGAGGACAGGCCCCCGCCCCCAACACGGGAATGGCAGACAGGAAAAGCAAACAGAAAAACACAGTGTTTACCTGTTGTGGACTTTTAGATAATATTTGCTGAGGAACTTTTTATGACATGTGGGGCATTCAACTGGCACCGCTGTACCTTTTCTGTTCTCAGGGGGCTCGGCTGCTAGGGAACCTGCGCTTGGCACGGGCTCGGCAGCACAGGACTTTCTGAGTATGTTTGATCTCCTCCTGGTCGGCACTGTCGCCATCTCAGAAACATAGTCGCCATCTCCGTCGTCCTCAACTTGAACCACCACTTCCCACTAAAGCAGAAGAGGCAGCAGGAGGGGATGAGGTCACCGAATTGATCAGCGAGGGTTCTGGGGGGGGCCCTACAGGGCAGCCAACTCCATCCAGTCCCATCCCACAGCCCAACCCAGGCACCACCCCCCCCCCCCCAGATGAGTCCCTCTGTCCGTGACTGTTCCCTTCAGGATCCCAGGGCAGGCGGCACCCAAATCTAGCATTTGGAGGACAGTGGCCCTGTACGTGGGGAACCGGACGTTTGGCTGGATTTCACTACCCTGGGGGAACACCTGTAATTCTGATGCCGCCCACTCCACCCCCAAGCAGCTGGCAACCAGCGACAGCTGAGGCTGGCAGAAAAGTCAGCCCGGGGCTGCAGGATGGAGCCAGTTTCCTGTGTTTGGCAAAAGCCTATTACAAACCTATGAAACGAGAGATTCTACCAGAAAGGTGTCCATCCCTCGCCCCTACGCTCCCCTCCTCACTTCCACCACCCCGGGCACAGTACCTCATTACTCCCGCCCTGCAGCTGGGCACCTTCAGCCTCAAACGGCCTTGGGGGCACTTTGCAATCCTCAGGCCCCTTGTCCTCTGGGGGACAAAGCCTCAGGGCCTGCTTGAGTTTCCCACGCAGGAGGGTGGGGCTCTCACTCTGAGCAGGGAGACCGAGCTGGCTCCTCTGGGGGCTGTGACTGCCGCTGAGCTCCTGGTCCCTGGGGACTTGACCCACGGTCCTTGAAACCTCCTCTTCCTCCAAGCCCGCCAGCTCCTTGAGGTGGCTGCTCACATCCGGGGGGGCAGGTTTCCCCAGCCCACCCTGGCCACCCAGCGCCTGTCCCACCGACGTTTTGGGCTTGAAGCTCTGGCACAGCTCCACAGCCTCTGGCACTCGCAACTCCCTGGCTGCCAGGAGCACTTGATCCCGGTTCCCCGAGGTGAGAGCGAGGTGACCAGTGTAGAAAAAGTCCAAGAGGAGGCCAAAAATCTCAGCGAAGCCGGCAGGGAGGACAACACTGCCCCCTGGGCCGTCCCCGTAGAGGCTCTGGAAGAAGTGGCTGCAGCAAGCGAGGACACTCCAGTGCGCCTTGAACACCAGGCCCCCCACGTCCAGGGTGGCATCGCAATACTGGCCCTTCTCCCGCTGCTTGTTGAGCTCCAGCAGAACCCGCACGCTGTGCTGGATGAAGGAGCCATCCATGGTCTGCCTGGAGGGGAAGAAAGCAGAAGTGACCCCTCCTGGGCCAGCCCAGCCCAGGAGGGGACCAGAGAAAAAGCGCTGGGGGTTGAGAAGAGGGAAAAGGGGAGGTGGGCTCTACTTGGGTCACATGGATCCCAACCGGAACTTGGGTCACAGTTAGGCTGTGCACGCTGGGCCGGGGCTGAACGGAAGCACCTGCTGGCGGCGAGGGCCAGGTGAGCAGCCCGTGCGGGGGTTGCCCGGGGAGAGTGGGCAGCGAAAGGGAACGAGGTGGCGGTAGGCGGCACAGTGTGACAGAGACGGTCGTGGGGGGCGCTAGTGGAAGGGACAAGTTTGGGGAAAGAGGTGGGCGGCCAGGGCCAACTAATCCGTCTGATACAGTAAGAGGAGCCGGGGCGGGGAGGGCGGCGGCCACGGAACTCACGGCGCGCCCGCACGTTCCGAGCCGCCGGGCGCAGAGCCAGGCGGCCATGCTCCGTCAGCACCCACGGCGGCCCGCAAGCCCTCTCCTCCCTCGCCCCGCGCCCTCCGATCTTCTCAGCCGGGCCGGGCCGACCCACCGAGCCGGGCCGCGTCGCCTCCAGTCCCACCAAGCAACTGCCTGGCCCGTACGTACCCGGCGGACTGTACGGCGAGGCCACCGTCGCCGGCGTCGGGAAATGACGTCAGGACGCTCCAGCCGGGGCGGAACACCTCGGGGGCGCAGGGTTTTTCTAGCGCCGGCGCCTGGGGGCGGGGCCACGCAGAGAACGACCAATGGCATTGAAGGTGGGCGGGGCCTAGCCTGCTGGAGTTGCCTAGCAACGCCAAGCTGGGCGCCGGGTTTTCGCCCCGCACAGGCGGAGTCTCGAGGTCTGGCCGGTCAGGGTGCCCTCGCCCGGACAGGAAACGCAGCCAAGACATTCATGTCACCTCTTTTTTTTTTTAAATATATTATTTATTTATTTATTTTTGACAGAGAGAGAGAGAGAGAGATACAGAGACAGAACTGAAGTGGGGGAGCTCCCAGTTCAGCATATGGGCCCGCACAGGCCGGGGCCGGGATTCGATCCTCGGTCCCCGGGGCTGCAAAGTGAGCACCTAACCCACTGAGCCATCCTGGCTTCCCCCATGTCACCTCTTTATTGGCAGCCCAGCGTTCCAAGCCAAGAGTGAGGAGTCCAAAGACCTCCCAGACACCCCAACCCCTGCTGGGCCTCCTCCACCTTAGCCCCTCAGGGCTGAGGAGGCTTCCGGTCCAATCATCCCCTGCTTGGCCCTGCCCAACCCAGTGGTCAGGTGGAGCCGCCTCTCCTGGTGTAGTCCTGGATGGAGGCCTGGAAGTGTTCCTTGCTGTTGAGATCTGGGCCGCACAGGATCACATCACGCCTGGGGAGAAAAAAACACTGCTGAAGCAGCCACTAAGGCTACTCAGCATGGCAGCATGTTGACAGCCAGCAGGTCCTTGTCCTAGTAGATATTGGTAGTGGTGACGAAGGTGATCCCAGGTCACAAAGTTGAAGAGCAGGCTGAAGGTGACACCTTGGGCCTTGTAGTTCTCTGGCAGGTCCTTGCTTGCCCACATAGCTGCAGGAGAGGTGCTGACGGAAAGGAGACCATTGTAGGAAAAAGGCAGCATGAAGCCCAGTGAGTTGGCCCAGCCCCGTGGTTTTGGACCCAGGCATGGTAGAAGGTGGACGCCTTGGCAGAAAACTTGAAGACCTGCTGGAAGAAGTGGTTGTCAGGCAAGACAGGAAGATAGCAAAACTGGGGGCAAAGAGGCTTTGGCATAGTAAGCACATGGGCAGTGTAGGCTCCCCAAAGAAACCAGAGGCCAAAGCTGCCGCCTGCCCGGGAGCCCAGCATGAGGAAGCAAAGCCTGCCCCCAGTCCACCTCACCACAGAGTGTCTAAACGCCAGGCAAACAGGCCCGTAGTCCCAGCCACCAATCGGAGGGGCAGCATATTAGCCACCAGCAGCACCCAAGAGATGGGCTCATGCCAAGTCAAAAACACCATGGTGCGTAGGAAGCAGGTCTGGCTTCCCTCAGGTGCCCACCCTTCTTTCCAGCCATGGAGGTCTGGAAGGGAAGGCAGAGAGGGCTCCCGAGAGCCAGGTGATCAGAGCAGGAAAGGGGAGAGAAGCAGGACAAGCCTACAAAATGCTGGGAGGGCTATACTACAGGACATGGGGGTAGCTGCGTGGGCCCCGAGGCCTAGTGTTTCCTCGAGGTGCTTGTGTTAGTTACAGATTGTGGAGACATGCAGAAGATAGTGTCTGTCTAGCTCATGATCCCAGAGGGGTTTGCAAACCAAGAGGTCCCTATGGAGGGCCTTAGCCTGGGAGCTCTGCCCACAGGCCAGTGAGGCTATGGTCAGTGGGAGCAACCAGCCCCAAAGAAAAGGCATGTTCATCTCTCTCCAGCACTTCCAGTAACCACACCACCATCCTAAGTGGCAGCTCTATGCTTTCTCTATTCCTGTGCTCACAGGGATAGCAAGAGGAAAGAATGTGGCCCCTGAAGTTCAGCTCTGGGTTAAGCCCTAGCCACCTCAATTTGCTTTCTTTTTTTTTTTTAAATATATATTTTTTTATTTTTTTATTTTTGACAGAGAGAGATACAGAGACAGAGACAGAGAGAGAACTGAACTGGGGAAGCTCCCAGCTCAGCACATGGTTCCACACGGGCCGGGGCCGGGACTCGATCCCCGGTCCCCAGCGCTGCAAAGTGAGCGTTTAACCCACTGAGCCATCCCAGCTTCCCCTCAATTTGCTTTCTGATCTTGACCTTGCTCTATGGGTGGAGCATATTCTTTTTTTCTGTGGCAGACTGGCTAGCATCTGCAATTGGCCCAAGCTGGGCAAGGTGCCAGCGTCTTTGGCATCAACAATAAGGGGACTTTATACTGATAGTATGGGAGTGTACAGTGAGAACATAGCCTCATCAGTTTGGACAAAGAGGTTGAATTCAGGATAAGATTGCATTCATAAGAGCTGCCTTTCACCTGGTTGTGTTTCTTTCTGCTTGATCAGAATTTAGTCTGGTGGCAGATATCCTGCAACCCGTACCTAACTATCAGCAAAGCGACCTGGGCCCTGGTTCTGGGGCTAGGTATACAGACATGTGGCCCAAGGGAGGTCCTTTCACCTGCAGTACAGACCTTAGGAGTTTCGGGCCATTTGTGCATTAGCTTGGTCATTCACCACTCTTGTTGAGGAAGGTCCCAGCATCACAGGGCACACGTTCAAAGCATCGGTGGTGGAAACCCACAATCACTTGCTGGAGCCCTTCAAGACAGTATTTTTTGTTGTTGTTTTATATATATATATATATTTTTATTTATTTAGACAGGGAGAGATACAGAGACAGAGACAGAGAGAGAACTGAACTGAGGGCGCTCTCAGCTCAGCACATGGGTCCGCACGGGCCGGGGCCGGGATTCGATCCCTGGTCCCCGGGGGCTGCAAAGTGAGCGCCTAACCCACTGAGCCATCCCGGCTTCCCCTCAAGACAGTTTCTGACACTGAAATTCTGAGTGAATCATCGTAGTTTTGCCATTTTCCAGGGTTGCTCCCTCCTGTCCAAAGACTAAAGCAAGCAGGGAGTGTGCAAATAGACGGGTTTTGTTTAAACTGCCAATCCTGGAGCCTTTTCTGCAGGAAACTAAACCTACCCCAGTGGCTTTCCCGAGAGGTGGCCCTGGACAGGTGGGGTCTCGGGCGGAGGCGGCCGGAGTGGGGTTTTGCATAATGAAAACAGAGCCATCGGTGGGACGGCCGGGTCGGTAGTCACCGAGAAGCCGCCCTCCAGTCCCCGCAGGCAGGCGAGGGCCTCGGAAGGGGCGGCAGAGGCCGGGTGCGCGGCCTACGCGGCCGGCAGAGGGCGCTCGCGGCGCCCAGCCCGTGGGGGCGGGGCGACGGAGTCTCGCGAGAGTCTCGCGAGAGTCTCGCGCGGCCGGGGCCGGGGGCCATCATGGCGGACGCCGTGCTGCCGCCGCGCAAGCGGGGGCCCCGCCGCCCCACGTGGGTGCGAGTCCGCAAGGCCCGGCCCCAACTGGTCCTGTGTCGCCGGCCCCGCCGCCGGCTCCTGACCCTGTTGCGCTGGTGCGGCCGCAGGCGCCTGCGGCGGCGGCTGCTGCAGGCCCAGGCGGCCGGCGTGGACTGGCAGGAGGGCGGCTGCCCGGTGCCACGCGCGGCGGCGGCGGCGGCGGCGGCGGCCCAGAAGCCCAAGACCCTGGCCCCCAGCCCGGCCCCGAGTCCGACGCCGGACGAGGACTCGGCCCGAAGTTGCTTCCCGAGCCTCCCCATCCCGCCATTGCGGCCGGCCGGTACGGGCCGCGCGGTGCTGCTGCTGCCGCTCGAGCGGGTCAGTGGCGCCGGGAGAGCCCGGCGGGGAGAGCGGGAGGCGGGTGGGGACCGGTGGTTGCAGGCTGGGAGGAGACGGTGTGCCGTGTGCGGGTTCCCCGTGGCGGTGGTGCTGAGCACAGGAACAGGGACCCTGCGGAGGGGGATCCAGGCCCGCGGAGCTGAAAGGGACTTTAAGGGTCCCGATAATAATAGTAGGTCTCACGTATTGGGTGCTTAGTTGACTGGCAGTACGTGTTCTGAGTGTTTTGGGGTGCGTGCACCCATTTAACACTCCCAGTTCACAGGAAGTCATTTCTGCTTGTGCTGTTACTATGAATATTACGGTAACAGGAAGAAACAGGTTTACCGTAAGTAACTTGCCCGAAGGCATCCAGTAGAGACAGAGCTAGGATTCGAACCCAGGCGGCCTGACTGACTATGGCGCCTGCTCTGTATGGACTCTGGTCTGGGAGGCCCCCCTCCAATACAGGAGGGAAGTGAGAAGCCCAGGAACGCAGGGACTTGGCCGGCAGTGGGACTTCTAAGGACAGGGAGCCATAAGAACAGCAGGACCCAGTTCATGGGATCCCTTGTGTTTCACGTGTCAGTGTTAACCAGCTGTGTCTGTAGCTGCCGTGGGATAAGATCTTACCCGTAGGTCAAAATACATTAAGTACCTCACGTTCACCTGGTACAATATACTGTTATTTAGAAATCTGCCACCTTTTGATGATGTGAATAGCGATTAAGGCCTTAGAAAATCCCGGTCATTAGTAACAATCCATAACGTTATTTTTCCCTTTCTTTTTTTCCTCTGCTAGGGTTTTATTTTTAGCGGGATCTGCCGTGTGACGTGCCTGTATGGCCAGGTGCAGGTGTTTGGTTTTACCATTAGCCAAGGCCAACCTTCCCAAGATGTCTTCTCCACCTATACCCACTCTCGCCTCACAATCAACGCAGTTCATTACCCGATGCCTGAGAAAACCAAGAAGGAGATGAAAAGGGAAGCCAAAATCTTGCTCAAATCTCATCTTAACCAGGGTAATGAAAACAACTGGGTAGTTTACTGAGGATGTACTGTAATAAGGCTGGTTATTTTTGCATGCTTACTATGGCCTGGATGTTGTCCACTTTGCTGTTTAAACCCTCACAAGGGGTCCTAAGAGTGAAACTCTTGTTTTCACCATTTTACAGATGAAAAAGTTGCCCACGGCCACACACAAGCTAGTATGTGGCAAAACTGGAATAACTTCTCCATCCAGGTGTGTTCCTATTATACAGGCTGGCCTCCTAAAAAGGGGTCTCAGGTGTAATTCCTACTCTCTAAAAGTACAGTTTCACTGAGGAAATGGTACTCCTAAAGGGCATAGAATTTAGTACAGTTCCAATTTGTAAGGTAGTTTGGTTTTCTCTTTACAGATGACAGATGTTGGTTGATGAAGCGTTTTTCTCCTCTGTGTTCCATTGTGCTGCTAGAAAATCTGAAAAACTCCACTGTAAATTTTATAATCAGCCATCCAGGTTTATCTTACGTTTTCGTACAAGAGGTAAACCAGTTTTCATTCAGAGTTTTGCTAATTACTTTTACCAAAACAGTTATATCAAATGATTATGGAGCATGCGCCCTTGGAAGATTAGTCTACTTATGCTATAGGTCATACAAAGTATAATACATGTGTACAGTAAAAATAGTCAATATAGAAAGGTATACTATCAGAAATGTCTGCCTTTGCCACGTAGTTGCATTCCTCAGCGAAAGGCATCATTTCATATAGAGGTTGGTTAAATGCTTTTTGGCATATTTATTTATGATTTATGATTTGAGAGAGAAGGGGAGGGTCCAGAGTAGTCTCCATAGTTGTGCATCATTAGTTTCAACGTAGTTTCATTCCACGCAGGTGGATGTGGGGCTGCACAGGGCAGGAACCGGATTGAGGGCCTTCCACATGGGAGGTGTGCCCCAGTTCAGCATATGGGTTTGCACAGGTTGGGACCAGGATTTGATCCCCAGACCTCACAGTTGCAAGCTATCTGGGCATCTCAGCATTTTTTAAAATGTTATCTTCATATCTTGATTTATTAACTTGAGACAGTATTAAGTTCTTTCTAAATTAGAATGAGTAATACATATACTATCTCCACTCTCTCTCTTTTCTTACCTCTAATTTTTTTTAAGATTTATTTTTATTGTTTTTTTGACAGAGAGAAGGGGGAGGGCTCAGAGTGGTCTCCATAGTTGACAGCATTAGTTTTCCATATAATTTTACTCCACAGGTGGGCACAGGGCTGCACAGGGCAGGAACTGGGCCAGGAGCCTCCCGCATAGGCCCTGGCAATAACTGAACTGGGGGCACACCCCAGTTCAGCATATGGATCCTCCTAGGCCAGAGCCGGGATTCGATCCTCGGTCTCTGGGGCTGCAAAGCGAATGCTTAACCCACTGAGCCATCCCAGCTTCCCCTCTTACCTCTAAATTTTTATGGCCATGTTATTAATTTCCTAAAGTCAAGTTGACACCATAATTGCCGTGAGCTGGTAGATTGAGTCTGACCCACAGTATTATTGGACAGACCAGATGCGAGGTATTAGAAAGAATCAAGGACTAACATCAGGCTTTTAGTAAATGCCTAGGTGCATGGAGTTGCCCTTAACTGAGATGGGGCAACTGTAGGAGATAGAGTTGTGTTAACTTTGAGATACCTTTTAGATTTTCAGTTGGGGATGTCCTGAATCTGGAGTTCAGAGGAGAGGTTGGATGTGTAAATTTGGGAGCTTTCAGCTCCAGAAGAGAGTTTCAAAGGCCTTGAGGTGGGAATAATACCAAGGGAGTTGATATAGGTAGAAACAGGAAGGTTCAAGGTCAGCGCAAGGCACTCCCAACTCCCTAAGAATAGGTCTAAATGAGGGAGCTGCAAAGACACAGAGAAGGTGTGGTCATTGATGCCAAAACTCTGAAGGCCTGCTCCATTGTTTTCTAGAATCCAGAGTTGCAGATAGGAAGTTTCAGTGCCAGGCTGGTTCCTTTTATGATGTCTTTATCCTTGGGGTTGATGAATTGCATGAGGATGTGATCATGGGTGGGTCTTGTCCTTGCTCTTCATCCTTACAGTGTCTTTATTTCATCTGAGCCCCACCTGCTTCCCGGTTGCTTTCCCTCGGTTTCCTGGTACACCCGTGAGAATGCCATTGGATTTCATGGGCTTGCCTTCCACATCCTTGCTACGTCTGCATATATTCTCTGTCTTTTTGCTTTGTTTTTGGAGATTGCTTTGACTTGATTCCAAATTACTAACTTCTTGTATGACTGTGCATTTCTATTGCATTTTGGGGGGGGGTTCACTTTTAAATCTCCACACGTTTTCTTTGGAGTGCCCTGTTGGTAGTGGCAACTTGGTAGTAAGCATAAGCTCTGAAAGCAGAGATGGACAACTTTAGGATGAAGTTGACAAGACGTACTGTAGGCTTGGAGTTGGGCGGGGATGGGAGGTCTGAAAAGCAGAGGGGTCAGATTTATCTTTTGTAGCTCACAACTGTGAGGTTTATTAATTTGGAACTGAAAAGGGGTGGGAAGCATTTGTTTTCACCTTTTCTAAAAGCTTACATTGTTAATTTCAGAGTCCGACTTTCCAGATTAACTCCGAACATTTTGCCTTGAAATCTGTTGGCATTAAGAAAGAGAAAAGAAAAAACAGCCTTCATTTCACTGAGAGTGTTCTTTCAGCCCTGGAAGAGTTAGTCAACGACTGTTGTGGTGAGTGACACATTCTGATAAATTTGAATGTTGTTGATTAGAGCCTCAGAGGAGTCCTAACGATGGCTAATTCTAGGGTCAATGTTTGTTTCACTTCCAGAAGGAATAGATGGCTGCCCTCTCATTCTAGTTTGTGGATCTCAGGATGTTGGAAAGTCAACATTCAATAGATACCTGATTAACCATTTATTAAATAGGTAAATGTTTCATTCTTGTTTTGACATATTGCTAGATTTGGGGCATGCGCTAGGAGTTTGGATTTATGAAACTGGAGGGGAGTGCCTCCTGACTTCTAAGTAGAGACTGTTTCCAGCTGCATACAAAGCTGCACGGCCGAGTGGTGGCGCCATCTGCTACACTGTGTGTTGGAATGAGGTGATGATGCTCTCGGGAAGTATGGACCTTACCTGCCAGTGAGCTTTTGAGAGGAGTCACCTGGCCTCAGAATCCATATTTGTTCGTGTCCAGAGGTTCAGAGTAGGGATAAATCCTGCCATCTTTGAAAAAGAACATTTTAGGAAAGACAAGGTTGTAGGCACATTATGAATGGACACTGAACAGACCTGCGTCCCATTTTTCTTCACATTTATATATTTTTTAATATTGATTGAACATTCCACCTAAAAGGCTGCATAAGGTGGATTATTGCTCGATCACATAAGATCTGGTTTACCTTCTCAACATAGTGAAACTAGTTAAAATTTTCTTTCTTTTAAATTTTTAGTCTTTCCTGCATTGACTATTTGGAATGTGATCTGGGACAGACAGAATTTACTCCTCCAGGTTGCATTTCTTTATTTAATATTACAGAGCCAGTTCTAGGTATGTATTATATATTTCTTAAACATCTTGGTATTCTCAAGTGGGAAAGTAGGGATGCCAAGATAGCTTAGCGTCTGAGTGCTTGCCTCGCAACTGTCAGTTCCAGGGTTTGATTCCCGGCTCCTGACCCATGCAACCCCACATGCTGAACGGAGGCACAACTGGTAACTGCCGGGATGACTTGGAGGCTAAAGTACTTGCCTCCCATTCGGGAGGCCCCCAGTTTGGTTCCCATCCTTCATGGCCCCACATCCCCTGTGAAATGAAACCATGTCACAATTAATGATACACAACTATAGAGACTGCTCTGGGCCCTCCCCCTTCTCTCCCCCCTCTCTCCCATCCTCTCACCTCTCAAACAATAAAATAAATGTTTAATAAAAATAAAAAATAAAATGCGAAAGTAATGATACTTAACAAAAAATTTAAAGAATATAAAATACAAAAAGTGAACATCTCCCTGCTGAACTCATGGTCTTCCCATAACTGTTTCTCTAGCCTCCAAAAATTAAAAACAAACAAACAAAAACTATGATATTTTTCTAGGGTTCCATGGAACTACTATCCATTTTGTTATGTGTAAGCTAGAAGCACACCTCCTATAATATTAACATCTTTTTAACCCTATACAGTGATTTAGACGAGGAAATTAACATTCATATAATACTGTAAGTGATCTATAGATTTTATTCAAAATTCACCTGTTATCCTTCTAATGCTCTTTTTCTGGTTCAAAATCCAAATGAGGGGGAAGCCGGAATGGCTCAGTGCTTGCTTTGCAGCCCTAGGAACTAAGGTGAAATCCTAGCCCCAGCCCGTGCGGACCCACATGCTGAACTGGAGTGTGTTTCCCATGCAGAAGGCCCCCAACCCAGTTCCCACCCTGCAAGGCCCCCTGCCCACCTGTGTGGACCGAAACCATGTCAAAAACTGATGACATACAACTATAGAGATGGCTCTGGGCCCTCCCCTTTCTCTCTGTCTCTCTGTCAAAAACAATAAAATAAATCCTAAAAAAAGAAATCTGAATGAGGATCCCACATTGCTTTTTTTTTTTTAATGGGAAAATATACATGATATTTATCATTTTAAATATTCATATGTACAATTCAGTGGCATTAAATACATTCATAATGTTGTAAAACCATCATCTGTATCCAAAAGGTTTCATTGTCCCAAGCTGAAATGCTATATAGTAGGTCCCTCCCTTATCTGCAGGGGATACGTTCTAAGACACCCAGTGGATACCTGAAACCGAGGGCACTGAATCCTGTATGGATTAATACTATATTTTCCCTAGATGTGCATACCTTTCATAAAGTTTACAGCTTCTCTTTGGCATGTCCAAATTGCCAGCATCATACTCTTGTGCTTTGGGGTTATTATTCAGTAACGTAAGGGTTACTTGAATGGAAGCACTGCTGTGCTGTCTTAATTAATCTGAACTAAGTGACTTATGGGTCACTGTTTTATACAGAGTGGATACAGTGGACAAAGGGGTGATTCATGTGACGGACCAAGATTTCATCACACTGCTCAGAACAGTGTGCATTTTAGAACTTAAGAATTGTTTGCTTCTGGAATTTTTCATTGATTATTTTCAGACTACAGTTGACCACAGGTAGCAAATTGAAGGAAGCAAAACCTCCTACGAGGGGGAACTACTATATCAGTAAGCAGTAGCTCCCTCCCACTTTCCCTCCAGGCCCTAAGGAACCTCTGTTCTACTCTCTGTCCTTGTGAATTGGCCTATTCCAGGTACCACATGTAAGTGAAATCATACAATATTTGTCCTTTCTCTGGCTTTTTTCAGTAAGCATAATGTAAGCATATTATAGCATATATCAAAATTTAATTCCTTTTTATAGCTGAATATTATTCCATTGTGTATATATACCACATTTTATTTATCCAGTCAACGGTTGGTCACCCTTGGGTTGTTTCTACCTTGTGGCTATTATGAGTAGTAGTGCTATGAACATTGGTGTACAGGTATCTGCTCAAGTCCCTGCTTTCAGTTCTTTCAGAGTGGAATTACTGGGTCATTTAGTGCCGGGTTTAACCTTTTGAGAAACTGCCAAACTTTCCCCCAATAGCTGCACCATTTTACATTCTCATCAGCAATGTGTAAGGGTTCTAATTTCTCCACTTCTTCAACGATGCTCGTTTTTTTTTTTCTTTTAAGTTTTATTTTATTAATTTTTTGACACAGAGAGAGAGATACAGAGACAGAGAGAGAACTGAACTGGGGGAACTCCCCAGTTCAGCATATGGTTCCGCAAGGGCCGGGGCCGGGATTCGATCCTCGGTCCCCAGCGCTACAAAGTGAGCGCTTAACCCACTGAGCCATCCTGGCTTCCCCAATGCTTGTTATTTTTTATTGTAGCCATTCTATTATATAAAGTGAAGCGATGCCTCATTTTGCTTTTGATTTACACATCCCTCGAATGCCTAACGTTGAACATCTCTTCATTTGCTTAGTGGCTGTTTGTATGTCTGCTTTGGAGAAATGTATTCTATGGTCCTTTGCCCATGTTTAAATTGGCTTATTTGTTTTTGTTGAGTTTCAGGAGTTCTTTATATATTCTGAATGTTAATCCTTATCAGATAATATGATTTGCAAGTGTTTTCTCTCATGCTGTAGGTTGTGTTTTCATTTTAATTTTTTTAAAACATTTATTGTTTGAGAGAAGGTGGAAGAGAGACTTTATGTCAGAATGAATTCTTAAAATATTTTCATTGTTTATCAGCTTTATCAAAAATAATTGTTTAGGGGATGCTGGTTGAGCATTCGCCACAGTTGTACATCTTTAGTTGTGACATGGTTTTATTCCACACAGGTGGATGTGGGGCCGCATGGGGCAGAAACTGGCCTCCCGCATGCGAGGCAAGAACCTTCACTACCGAGCCATCCTGGTGGTAACCAGTTGCACTGTCATTCAGCACATAGAGTTGCATGGGCCAGGGCCGGGAATTGAACCCTGGACCTCACAATTGGGATGCAAGTGCTCAACCGCTGAGCTTTCCTGGCCTCCCCATCACCTTCTAAATGGTCATGGATTGATTACTATTATTTCTATCTTCTTAGGACCACCTTACACCCACCAGAGGAAACCACAGAAAATGGTATATTATGGGAGACCTACTTGTAAAAATGACTGTGAGAATTATATTGAGATAATAAAGTATGTGTTCAGCTCCTACAAGAGAGAGTCCCCTCTTATCATCAACACCATGGGCTGGGTGACAGGTGAGCAAGCCCACAGGGTGCCTCCAGCAGGATGTGAGGGGCAGTGACACAAGCTTTTGGCTTTCAGGCATTAGTGCTGGAGCCCAGTTTTTCTTTCTTTCTTTCTTTCTTTTTCTCCACCACCCCTCCTCCTACCAGCTTCGCCTTTTTTGAAGCCCAGTTTTTAGAAGATTCTACGTGTTGATCATTTCTTTGTGTCAGAATAAAGTTTACCAGTTTCCTGTAGGAATGTTTGTTTGCCTGTCTTGGTGCTCTTAACTGCTAATGTGATCTCCTTCCTCATAGACGAAGGGCTTTTGCTCCTCATTGATCTGATCCGACTACTGTCTCCCAGCCACGTTGTTCAATTCAGTTCTGGCCGATGTAAATACATGCCAAACCTCACCCCCGACTATGTCAACGACATGGATGGCATATATACAAAGAGCAAGTCCAAGGTCCGAAACAGAGGTTACCAGCTGCCGGAGTTTGCAGAGAATTTGGAATTTGCTGATGAAGAAAAAGAAAGTCCATTTTCATTTACTGGACATAAACTGATACACGTCCAGTCGGACTTTGCATTTAGAAAAACTCCAAGAAATAGGTAAATAAACCATCCTCGCTTGAGAATTAAGTGTTCTTCAGTTTAACAAGGCCTCTGTCCTCTTTTAAGAGGAATAAGGTCTCTAAACTCTCAGATTTCTGTCACAGCTATTTTTTCTTTTACAGATTTATCTTATTGTTTTTGACAGACAGAAAGAGATAGAGACAGAGAGAAGGGAGAGGGCCCAGAGCAGTCTCCATAGTTGTAGGTCATCAGTTTTCTACATGGTTTCATTTCACACAGTTGGGCGGGGGCTGCGCAGGGCGGGAACTGGGCTGGGGGCTTCCTGCATGGGAGGCACACTGAAGTTTAGCATATGGTTCTACACGGGCTGGGGCCAGGGTTCAGTCTCTGGTCTCCAAGGCTGCAAAGCGCGTGCTTAACCCACTGAGCCGTCCTGGCTTCCCCTGTCACAGCTATTTTGTATGAAGGAGAATCAGTTTTCCAATGGAAATACCCAGAAGCGGCTTCCAGCTCTGGTTGTCAGGAACTTTGAGTCTTTCCACTTCATGTCTTTACATCAGTTTTATAGAAAGGCAGGGTCTGTAGATACAATATTAATGTAGTGGCAGATACAGTCTGTTCCTCATTGCGGGGTGGACCTGTCGAGTGAAATCTCTGCTTACTTCATTCTGGGTTACTTTTCAGAGAACCACATAACAGAATTCTGCGGGACTTGGCAGTGTTAGGTTATCTTGGCCAGCTGCAGCCTCCAGCACCAAAACCGCTGTGTCCTTTGCATGGTCTGACTCCCTATCAGGTAACCTGAACTTGTGGTGGGGTCGTCTTTATTTTGCTCGCTTACAGCTTTCTGTGTGCCGAGTGCTCTTCTGACCACTGTGTAACTCTTTGTCACTAATCCTCAGAACAGGCCGATGGTGTAGGTCCTGTAACAGTCCCCATTGGGCAGGTGGGGGCCTTAGACCCAGGCAGACTGCCTCCAGGGTCTGGGCTCTTAACTGCTGTTCTGTCCTGGGGCATGACTGGTTCTGTGCTGGTTAAGAATGTTCTGCCAAATCCAGAGCTGGCCCTGGGATTAAACCCAGGCAGTTTGGCTCTAGCCCTTCTGCTTCCCAGCTGGGTGCGGATTGGGTTGTCATCTGTAGAATGGTAGCGGGGAGTACCAGGCCTGGTGAGGTGGTTGTGCAGGTTCATCAGGTGTTCACTGTGGTACCTGACCCCTGAGAACACTCTTGAAGCATTTCATATTGTTAAAAGTAGACTCTAGCACCAGAGTAGTTACATCAGGGGTGTCCAGTCTTTTGGCTTCTCTGGGCCACATTGGAAGAAGAAAGAATTGTCTTGTGCCACACCTAAAATTCACTAACAATATCTGATGAGCTAAAAATATATATATATATATATTGCAAAAAAATCTAACAGCGTTTTAAGAAAGTTTATGAATTTGTGTTGGGCCACGTTCAAAGCCGTCCTGGTCTGCAGGTTGAACAAGTTTGATTTACATCTTGGGATCTGAACTCTTAATTATTTTGGGTTGAAACCACCTTAATATTAGGATTTCAGATGATGAAAGAATAAAGTAGCAACAGGTGGCATTTCTTAACTGCTTACTCTCTGCTACACTCTGTTCTAAGCCTGTATTTATTCCTGTACTCACAATGGCCCTGTTATTATCTCCATTTTACAAATGACAGCACTGAGGCCAGGGACGTTGAGTCAGCTGGCCCAGAGTAGCAGAGGAAAAGTTTGGGCTGGGACTGGAGGCCAGAGCGTCACCCCCTGCTCTACGACCTGTCCTGTTGAGCACTTGCTATGTGCCAGGAGCTCTGCTAAACACATTACATGGAGTGGCTTGGTGACTTTATGTCGGCCTATGAGGGTGATGCTAGTATAGTCCTTGTCTGTAGCTTGGGAAACGGCACAGTCAGATGGAGACACAGGCCTAAGGTCATGCAGCGGGAGCAGTGGATCTGGATGGCAAAAGATGTGTCTGCCAGCCCTGATGTTAGGTGGGCTCTAGGCTTTCGAGTTGTCTCCACGGGAGACTCAGTGGCAGTTTGTTTAATGGCGTTTTACTCACTTAGAGATACTCATAACTGAGTTTGAATCTTACCTGCCAATAATTTAAACTTTCTTTTTTTAGTTCAAATTGTTTTTGAAATCTAAGTAATATGTGTCACAAAGTACTTTTTTACTTTAAAAGTTTGAAATTACCCAGAAAGTTGCA
>PVKE010014408.1:0-35014 GCA_004027555.1 Craseonycteris thonglongyai
TTTCTCCTCCTCTCCCCTTCCCTCCCATTCTCTCTCTTTCTCTCCTTTCTTTTTTCTTTCAGTACTTCTTTACATTCTGACACTACAAGATACTCTAAGTATGTCTTGTACAATAAACTTTGGTTATTTCTATGTCTTGACTATGTGAATAATACTGCAATGAACATGGAGGTGCAGATTTCTCTTTGATACTGTTATTGACTAGTAATTTTCTTTTCTTATAATGTCCTTGTCTGGTATCTTGTATCAGGGTAATGCTGGCCTCATAAAATGAGTTTAGAAGTATTCCTTCCTCTTCAATTTTTTGGGAAAGTTAGAGCATTGGAATTAATTCTTTAAATGTTTGGTAGAATTCACCAGTGAAACCATCTGGTCCTAGACTTTTTTGTTGTTGTTGGAAGGTATGGATTACTGATTCAGTCAACTTAGCAGTAATTCATCTACTCAGATTTCCTATTTGTGATTCAGTTTTAGTAGGTTGTATATTTCTATGAATTTATCCAGGTTGTCCAATTGGTGGGTATATAATTGTTCAGAGTCTCTTCTGATCCTTTGTATTTCTATGGTATCATTGAGGTGTGTGTGTGTGTGTGTGTGTGTGTGTGTGTGTGTATACATACATATGTACATACATACATACATACATACATACACGTACCTACCTACCTCAATGATAGTCAGTGACAGACTTTCCTGGCTGAGGTCAAACAAGGCAATGATCCACTTTTTTTTTGTCAACTGTCAATGGTATACAAGTTTTCTTTTGTTATTGTTTTCTTCAGTCTATAAGTGCCACTTTTTCCCATTTTTGTGACTTCTATTGCTAACTTAGCTGTTTAAAATGGCCCCAAGCATAGTGCTGAAATGCTGCCTAGTGTTTTTAAGCACAACAAGGCTGTGATGTGCCTTACAGAGAAAATATGTGCATTAGACAATCTTCCTTTGAGCATGAAGTATAGTGCTGTTGACTGTGGGTTAAATGTTAAAGAATCAATATATATTAAATAAGGTGTCTTTAAACAGAAATACACATAATACAAGATGATATACTGGTCAGTTGATGAAAATGTTAACCAGAGGCTCACAGGAACCTTACTGCGTATCCCCTAGGAGCAATGGTTCAGTATTTACTGATTTAGTGTTCTAGTGACTTCACTAGCATTGGCTGTATTTAGTGAATGAATGAGACTGGATCATTTGATTCCAAATCCAAATCTTATGCAAATGAAGCATATGGTGGTAGTTAAAGCAGTGATTGTGGAGCCAAACTGCCTAGGGTTTAATCTCAGCCTTCTGACTTGCTAGCTGTGTGAGCTGGGACAAATTACTTAACTTTCTCTGCCATTTTTCACTAAAAATGTAGATAAAAGAATAGTTGTGAATGATTGCCATGGGCTGTGTGTGTGCGAGGGGACTGGCCAGAAAAGGGCAGGAGAAAACTTTTGGAATGAGAAAATATTCTACATCTTGATTATAGTGGTAGTTACATAAATGCTATGTTCTTCAAAAGTCATATTAACTAAACAAGCTAACTTTTACTTTGCATAGATTATAACTTAATAAACTTGAGGTCAAAAGAGAGCAAAAGTCAAGATTACATAATGCACATAAAGCAATTAATTCATTACCTGTTTACATAAATACTTAAAAAAAACATTCTAATAGCAATAGACAGGAAAGGTTAGGTGGTATTAGGAAAAGCAGAGTGAGCTCATGAACCGGGATTCTTTTTTTTTTTTTAAGATTTATTTTATTGTTTTTGACAGCGAGAGAGATAGAGAGAAGAGGGAGGGCCGAGAGCAGTCTCCATTTGTACGTTGCAAGTTTTCGACATAGTTTTATCCCACGGAGGTTGCCGGGGGTGGGGTGTACACCCTGGTGAGCCATACTCCAGTTCAGCATATGGGTCTGCACAGGTCAGGGTCAGGCCTGGCCGGGATTCGATCCTCAGACCCCGGGTCTGTAAAGCGAGCACTTAACAGGCTGAGCCATCTCTGCATCCCCGTGAACCAGGATTCTAATCTGGCTCTTTCTACAGAGGGTGACCAAAAAAACATATACAAATTTTAAAGAAGGAAAAGCGTATTAAATTGTAATACTTAATATATACCAATAACAAAAGATGTATACAAGTCACATTTGACTTCTGCAATTAGGCAAAGTGGTCAAAGCAGTTACCATCAGCATCCAGTCACGTCTGATTACAGTGAACTACTGCTTGAGCAACGGTGACCAAAGAGTCCACTTGTATCACTGTGCAAACTGTTTCAATTTACCATGTGTCTCAAAATTATCACGAATGCGTGCAATTGTTAGGTGTGCTGGAGGTTCTGTTGCACACACACCTCCATTATTGTATTTGCACAACATTCTCGAATTTCAAATACCATTTCAACATGGTCTTGTGCTCCTTCAAAAACAACCAGCTAGCCCCATTTTGACTTTGACCATCCTGCTTGTTGCATGGTGACACTAGTATTCATTTGATTAACACCATCTTTTGAGCAAACATCATACTATACACTGCCAAAGTAATTCAATTCAACTCAAAAGGTAATACATATATAAAATCTCTTAAACTGCATACATTTTTTGCCACCCCTGGTGTATCGACTAGAGGCTGAGTGGTTTATGGGAGTTTACTTGCTTATTGCAAAGGTTAAGTTACACCACATGTGTGAATTATCTGTGTAAACTGTAGAGCCACATAGGAATGAGAAACGGGACTATTCATGAGACAGCAATACAAAAATCACAGGGCCACATAAACTAGGGTGTGGAGGTCACCTCTCCAAATTAGGAAAATGTGGTGGGCTGTGAAATGAAATCCTCATGAGGGGAGCACATCTTTTTAAAGAACCTTGGTCCTTAATCCTATGCAAGTCTCTATTAGCTCCAGGTCGACTTTGTAGACAACCCAATCTCTAATTCACTGGAATGCCAACACCAGGAGAAGGGCAGAATTGGGCAAAACACCTTCCTGGATATTGGACAATGTGATAGAAGTGAGAAATCCACTGGCCTCCACAACTCCATAACGGCCTCCAGAGGGAGAAGTGAGTTAGGTCATTTCACCGCTGCTTTTTAATTGCAGGATATCTCATGAATTCTCAGCCCTGAGAGCGAGTGAAGCACCAAGTAGCAGTCGCTGCCATAAACTCATCACGGGTGGCTGGAGTTCTCTACGGAGCACACAGTACAGCCCCAGGGTAGTAAAATACCGCACTTGGGCTCTTCTTCGAGGAACAAGCATTGGAATGGCTATTAAGCAAGGCTGCCAGCTGGGCTTCTTAGACGTTGGAATCCAAAGTTTGCTCCACACTCCACAGCCACGTGGGGTAACCGACGAGTTCGCTCGCCTGTCGAGTTCTGACACCAGGGAGGTGACAACCGGCAGGCACCTGCAGGCAGGGGCCACCGATCGCGTGGCTAGATAGATTCTCATTAACTTCCATGGAAACTTGAACGCAACGAACCTAAAAGTTTCAGGGGACGAGTTTCCTTGAGGGAGAATGTACCCTTAGCAATATGACTCCTTAAAAGTGCACTTCGCGCCGGAAGTGCACTGAGCCGCAGCACGTGGGGTAGCCAGGTCGCTCTTCACGTGACTGGGCGGGGCCTCGGGACCCTGTAGCCAATGGTAGCCTTGGAGGGCGGTGCCTGTGACGCGCCGGACCTATCCCGGAAGTGGGGCTGAGGTGGGGGCGGGAAAGGGCGGGGAGGCCGGGGTGTGGAAAGTGTGGCGGCCCCGCCCGATTTCTTGGAACTAGTGCGACCGCCACCGCTACTGCCGCTGCTGCCGCCGTCGCCGCAGCTGCACTGGACCCGCACGGGTGCGCACTCGAAAGACGCTCTTTCTTTGCTGAAAGGTGGAGACATGGGGGAAAAACTGGTGGGGCTGGGGCCCGAGCGAGGCAGGGCCGGAAAAGGCTGCTGGCGCCGAGTCCTAACGTGGGAAGGTGGATGGGAGAACGGAGGCGAGCGCGGGACCCGCCAGGGCTCAGGCCCATGTGGGGCCGAGTCGGGCCAAGGATGCCTGCAGGGCCAGGGGGCGCCTGAGAGGCCGGGGCCACGATGCCGCGGCCGGGGAGCGGCGTGCGCGCCGGATGCGCGAGGGCCAGGTGCCGCTGGCCTGGTCCTGTTATCGCTCTCGGCGGGGACGTGCGGCCTGGGCTGGGTCCCCCGCAGTGGGGAGCTGGGCGGCGGCGGCGGCGGCGGCGGGCCGGGCGGTGCGGCTGTGCGGGAAGGTCTCCGGCTTACCTTGCGGTGGGGCGATGGGCCCCGGGATTGGCTGCTCCCAGTGCTGGTGAACGTCCTGAGCGGGTATCCCCCACCCCCAGTTAGCTCTTTGTGACTGCCTTCCCCATCTCCCCGCCAATGGATGGAAAAGTTTGTAGAGGCCAGAGTTAGAAAGTGCCCACTGTGCTCGGGTGGGTGTTCTATAGATGCAAAAATAATAGAACCACGATGCTTGGCACATAACCAGTCCGAAATGAGATGTTTTCTTACCTGTATAGCCGTTGTTAAAAAGCAAACACAAACTTTTTGTGTAGTTCCCTCGGAAAAGCTGCCACCTCCCCAGCCCACCATGGCGGATGAAATTGATTTTACCACTGGAGATGCTGGGGCTTCCAGCACTTACCCTATGCAGTGCTCGGCCCTGCGCAAAAACGGTTTCGTGGTGCTCAAAGGACGACCATGCAAAATAGTGGAGATGTCAACTTCCAAAACTGGAAAGCACGGTCATGCCAAGGTGGGTGCCCTTCCAGGTCTGTTTTGCGTTGAGATTTAGACCATTTGCATTACATTACATTACAGAACATGAGATTACCGTACTTAGAACTTTGTAAAAAGCACTTTTATTTTTTGTCTTCCCACAATTACTGGATGATCGGCTATTGCTTTGAATACTGATAGGCAGGTAGAATTTCTTTCTTGGGCTCATAATGTTCCATTAATTGGGCACTGAAACTTCACTGAATCCTAGTTACTTAGAAGATCTGTTCAGTTTACAGATGAGAAAACCTGTTCTAAGGGAACCTAATTCCATCATTTTTCTTATGCACTCTTATAATTGAATTACTACACTATATATGATTTGGGCTTTGATATGTCATAATACCATGTAGTTATTCACTGCTTCTCAATTCTATGACTGTTACACTTTTTCAAGAAAGTAAAATTAGATGACCTTGAAAGGAGAAAGAATGTCATAATCAGCGTTGGTATTGTACCCTTGTGTATGTAATGAGTGATATACTTGGCAAAGTTAAACAGGTTTCCTGTTCGCCCTTCTTTGTTAGGTTCACCTTGTTGGAATTGATATTTTCACGGGCAAAAAATATGAAGATATTTGCCCTTCTACTCACAACATGGATGTTCCAAATATTAAGAGAAATGATTATCAAGTAAGTACTAATTTCCTTTAGAATACTTGTTTCTTAATGGAGTAAATACATTCTACTATCAATTGTAATTTAACAAAAGCCAAGAGTAAGTTCTGTAGGTATTTCTAACCAAGTTTTAGGCACCACTTATCTTAGAAATTGGAGAAATAGTGATATTTAACGCTTGTGCCTTATCTAGGATTAGTCTAGTTTGCTATGTTTTTAACATTCTTGCTTTTTAAAAAGTTGAACACTCATTTCTCAAACCAAGTAGAGTGCATATTGTGACTAAATAAGTTCAGTGATAAAATTACTATCCTCTTTGTTGTAAAATATTTCAAATTTAGATAATTCCCTCCCAGATGTTCTATTTCTTTTTATTTATCACACCTAAGACTTTCAAGAAATTATTGAAATTCATGTTCCACCAACCAAGTTTGTGTATTAATGAATGTGAGTCAGAATTTGGTATTCTTAAATAGGGAAATAAGTTCAGTGCCTTAAATATAAAGGATAAAATACATGGTCACTGAATATGGTGAAGAAAAGACAAAAACTAGGTAATCGTTTTATTTATATTCAGTGACCATGCTGTGACCTCGTGTTAAATTATAGGTATAAACTTCAAGTTTTAGTTCCAATTACACATTTGGATAGGTCATGTTTAATGATAGCATTTTGTTGTTTGGAGTATTGATAGTAACTAAACCATTGACCTCATAGGATATGGGAGCTCAGATTAATCATAATTCAAATCTTTTTTGAAAGTCTTCAATTTCTGTATCAAGCATACCATGTATGAAACTCTTTTCATTTTACATAGTGAAACATTTATGAGTGTGACACTTAAATTTGTTTGATCCAGTTAAACTGGTTTCCTTCTAATCCTTTCATTATATTGTATCATTTTCAAAGAATGTTACCATCAACTGTAATTACCCAGTGACTTCGGTTTACTCTTTGTCCACATGTATACATAATTTTACCTGGTTTTAATCTCATAAGCAGTTTTATATTTTCACTTTCCTACTTATCCTTATCATAAATGTTTTCTAGGTTACTTTGGAGTCTTTGTAGGGATTTGAATTGTCTTAGTATAACAATAGTGTTTTTTATTATTTTCTTGTTATTTATTTATTTATTTTTAGGCAGGTCTGGGTTTGAATCCAGTTCTACTTTCTAGCTGGATGACCTTGGATAAATTACACAACCTCTCTGAGCCTCACTTTTTCCATCTACAAAAGAGGAATAATGTGAAGAATAAATGAGAAAATGTACCCTATAATTACCTCCTAAATAGATGTATAACAAAAAGCAGTTATTTTCTGTTCCCCCTTTTCCTATATAAAAATTCCACTTAATCATCCCTTTATTCTTAAAGCACCTAATTTAGACAAGCATAGAATTTTCTTTTGCCACAAATGGATTTCTATTTCCATTCTTAACATGTGAATGCTTTGAGTATGCAACATTCATTATATTCATTAGTACCGGTATGCATTTGACATAGAATGCTTTTTGCTTTTGAATGTTTCAGAAAGATGGTATCAGTAGTCCAGATAATTACTACTATGATAAATTTAGCCAATCACTGATTGGAGCTCAGGATTTAACACAAAGGATTATTTTGATTTGGGTTTTATTTTGGGTAGCAGGGCCTGGACCAGGGTGAGGGGAATGAGGTTAGTGAGTCCCCTAACCTAGAACACAAAATTTTTGAGAAGATAGGACCAATAACAATGCCAAGTCACATTGAAGCCTAAAGCAAAAGGAAAAATTGATAATTGTGATTCTTTATTTAAAATTTTGATATTTTGTTCACTGGAATTTTTACACTAATTCAGATTTTTTTAAATATTGCATTAAAACATTCATCTGATCACTGAAGTTTCTTTTTGGTGCCACCTTAAATTTTACACCTAAGACAAGTGCTTCACTTTCCTCACTCTGTTCTCCACCTTTGCTATGTAGTTTGCGGAGTGGGTAAGAGAATGACTCAACCCCGTCTGGGTGCAAATCCTTGCTTCGGCATTAACTGTGTGACCTCAGTGGTTGGCAAGTTATTTAATCTCTTGCCTTCCTTCTTTATAAAGTGGGGATAAGAATAATAAATTCCTCATGGAATCATTGTAAGGTTTAATTAGTTAATACTTAGAACAGTGCCTTACATAGTAAATAGTCAATGATCACATCCCTTCATTATCAAGTCACCATAGAATATTTATTTCTCCTCATTTAAAAAAAATTAACACTGAGCCTTTCCATTTATATTTATTGTGCTAAGGTGATCTTCACTCACCTATCCAAATGACTTGATTAAATTCCTACCTTTCATATTTGGCTACGTGTAGCCATTTGTATTTGCTTAATACAGTATTTCAAGTGCCAGTTTGGCAGTCAGCTAAAGTAACGTGTATATATTTATACATATATACACAGGCAACTGTATATATAATGTTTTTTATATTTATATATTAAAATAATTAAAAATAAACCTTTAAGAAAAGAAGTGTATTAATATGTACAGTTCTAATTTTATGTATTTTAAAATAAGTTCAGAATGAAAGAAAAATTGTCTCCTGACTTCCACTGCATCATGTAACTGGGATTCGAATTGCTAATTCCCATTACTCCTCCCAAAAGTAGTTATGGTTCTCTGGGGCTCAGTGATGGTATAAAATGCAAATATATCTAGGCACTTTTGGGAAGCCCCAAATTTTTAAATATAGAAACACTTGTTCAGACTCTGATACTCACTTGAATCATGTTTCTTTAGAAAGATCTGTGTTCTGTACACCACACCACAAGTTTAAATGCCTTTTCTGCATTCACTAAAGTTTTACCTGTCATTTGAAGACTGTCGGAAAGAAAACTATTTACTATAAGATATGCTTATGTATATATCATGGACCTTTGAATTATTGGTGAATTGTCAAACCTATGAATATTAAACCCTGGTTTATTTTTCAAATAAGCGGTATGCCATTTGGATAGTGGAATATGTAAGTTGAATTTTGTTGTTGCAACTTAAAAAAGAACAAAGAAGATAATGATACTATGAGCTCCTTGGGGGTTAAAGTCTTTTTATAATTTTTACCTGCTCTGTCGAATCTTTGTATTTCCTGGCACAAGAAGTCTTTCTTGGGGAATAAAAATTTCTAAACCAGCAGATCCTAATGTTGCAGGGACAAGAAGCAAATATTTTGCTATAGTATTAAGGGTAATAGAAGAGTCATGACCTTTGGTTCCTAGACCTATTCTACCTATGGAAGAAATAGTATCATGTATGGAAATATATCACAACCTATAAAACAGCACCCACATCCACAAAGTATCACCCAGCAGGTATCGTAGTAAAGATGACACTTTTAATAGGCCAACCCACACGGGCAAGCTGTTTTAGAATGATGGAATATCTTGACCAGTGAATTATCTGAGCCTTTTTATTTTGCCTGTCATGAGGTTTTTAGTCAGAAATGTTCCCATGAATGATACAGTAATGTGGCATTCTATAAATCCACAGATGAGATTTTAGCAGAAACACTGCAGGCAAACCCATATGGAGAATAAGAATCTAATGCAGGGCAGACTTTTTTCAGGACAAGGGCTACTTCTCCAAGTATTGTAGTCTACTAGCTTTGTAATTTATTATTCAGGCGGTCACCACAAAATTGCTTGGTCGTCTATCAGCAGACCATGATCAACATCTTGCCCAGCCCTGATCTAATGCAATGAGCACAAATGGCTACCTCCTCCATGATGGAGGGGGTACGGTGTTACCAGGCAGCCAGTTATTACCCCTGGGGAATGGTGCCATATCAAGGACTCTGAATTGGTCTCTACTGAATTGGTCTCTAGTGGCTGTAGTCAGATCAGTTTTAGTGAGAGAACATGTGTCATTGAGCCCATGCCACCATGGCCAGTTTCTTCTTAAGCAAGTTGAATAAGGACTGGGAAGCTGAAGGACATTCACAGAATCATCTTGTCCACCTAATTGTCTGCCTTCCCTTTAGCAGAATCCCTTTGGAATGCATTCATATGGGCACATTCTCTTAACTATTTGTAGAAGTCCTTCCACAGACCTCTTCTCCACACTTTATTGTCACCATTTTTTCTGTATTGTTTTCTCAGTGTCCTTGACTTTCCACCCAAACTCTTAGGCATTGCCCGTAATCAGTGTAAATCTAAACCTCTGGTTCTCTCTTCTTTCACATCCAGTACATGAAGTTCTTACCCCCACTCTCTTTCAGGGCCACCTCTGAATAGTTTCATGAAATGATGCATAACCATCTAGAAACCATTCGGAATTTTTCTCTTTTTCAGTCAGCAGGAACTCCCCATAAAGCCATTGGTATATGAGAGAGAAGTTGTTGATATAGCAGAAGGGGGTGTTTTCTCAGTCTGAGCTCTTCTTGTATAACTTGTTTGTGCCTTTAGGACATGTCCAAGTTAATCTCATATATGCTACTTCCACTTGATGGAGTGCTGCTATGCATGCCTAACTTCATGGTTTAGTGGGTTAGATGATGGCTCCAACTGATACAGTGTTATTTGCTTAGCTGTTACAATAGTGATCAAGCATGAATTCTCTACCAGAAACTACCAGTTCTAAGGAAGTAGCTTGAGAGGTTGAGGGAAGAAGAAAAGGAAGAAATTGAAAGAAAGAGGCCTTACAAGACTGATTGTTTCAAATAGATTGAGGAACAAAATTAAATTCAGAAATTAGGACCAAGAAGTCACCTGTAATGATGATGTGCCTTCAGCTTTCTGTTGTATACCCATAATACAAATACAGGCAAAAAAATGTTTCTCTTTAATTCCCCCTTTTCAGTGTTCTTTCCTCTTCTGACCACATGGACAGAATCTATAGTCATTACCGCCCCACATCCTTCCTTTTAGTTCATGCTTTGTTTCTTCAGCTCCCTGTGCCTCCAACCATTTAGTAGTTACAATTCTCTTTCTAGAATTCTGACATACCATAGCATTTATCTTTTTTTACTTCTTACTGTGGAAATTTTCAAAATATAATGATTCTTCACATACCCATCATCCAATTTCACTAATTATCCACACATAACCAGTCTTATTTTACCTGTATCCCACCACCTATTTTTCCTTCCTGTGCCCTCTACTTCTTGATTATTTTGAAGCTAATACCAGATATATGTATCATGTATCATTTCATCTGAAAATATTTTATTAAACATTTCTAAAGACCAAGACCTATAAAATCAAAACACACTATGGCACCTAAAAAAACTAGTAATTCCTTAGTAGCTTCAAGTACCCAATTAATATCTACATTTACTAATTGCCTTTTGGGGGGGGGTGAGGTGTAATTGTTATTGTTTTTTTGTTTGTTTAAAGTTTTGTTTTGTTTTGTTTTTTTGACAGAGAGACAGAGAGAAGGGGGAGGGCCCAGAGCAGTCACCATAGTTCAGCATTCGTTTTCCATATATTTTCACTCCATAGGTGGGTTCCGGGCTGCACAGGGCAGGAATTGGGCCGGGAGCCTCCCGCATAGGCCCCAGCAAGAACTGAACTGGGGCCACACCCCAGTTCAGCATATGGGTCCGCCTGGGCCAGGGCCGGGATTTAATCCTCAGTCCCCGGGGGCTGCAAAGCAAGCGCTTAACCCGCTGAGCCATCCAGCTTCCCAATTGTTAATTGTTTTTGTTTTATAGTTTGTCTAAATTAGAACCTAAGTAAAACACACACATTGAAATTGGTTGTTGTATCTCTTAAATCTGTTTTAATCTATAGGTTCTCCTCTCTCATGCACTGGAGTCCTCTTTCTTCTCTCTCTCGCCCCCATCCTCTTTCACTTTTTTGATTAAAAAAAAAAAAACTACATAATTTATTCTGTATACTTCCCACAGTTTGTATTTTGCTAATTGCATTTTCTTGTTGTTTAACATGTTCTTTTGTCCCATATATTTTCTGAAAATTGATAATTAGATGTAGAGGCATGGTCAGATACAGTTGAGGTTTTGTTTTGTTTTGTTTCTTCCTATTCCTTCTTTAACACAAAATACTCCCATAGGTCATGTTATGTGCAGCCATCAGGTAAAATAAGGCTGTTTCTCTTTTTGTGATGTTATTAGATATATGATGATTATCTCAACCCATCAGTTTATTAGGGGAGACAAAATAATAATCTGTTACCTGTTATTCCTTTTTTTTTTTTTAGCCAGAACACATCAATAAAAAGAAACTTCTTTTCATTGTTTTGTTTTTACCCTGTGGTATTATAGTAGATAATAGAAAAGGCAATATAAATGCTTGCTTCTTTCTTTTTAACATTACCAGCTTTCCGTATTCACTGAAAATGACCAATCAGATGTTTTTTTCACTGTGAACTTTAACCATATTTACCTTTCAGTCCATTGTAGTTATCAATTCTGAAATTGTCCCGTCTTTGGCTAGGGGTACCGTATTCAGATTAGCTCCTACTTCTCTTTAATGTGGGCCTAGTGGTCTTTGATGGCTCCATCCTTTCTGCTCTCTCTCTTTTTTTTTTTTTTTTAATAATATTTTATTGTTAAATTTAATGGGGTGACATTGGTTGGTAACGATTAGGTAGTTTCCAGATGTACAAGTCCACATCACATCACCCATGCATCGCATTATGTGTCTGCTCTTTTCTAGTGTCACAGCTGGCTCCAGTTCCTCTTGTGTGCTTCCTGCTCTGGACCTGGAATGCTCATTTTTCCAAGGAACCCTAGAGAGAGAAATAGCACCATGCATTAGATTATTTTAGTTGGAAATAATCGCTATTACATACTGGTACCAGTATTTTGGGGGTATAATATTCATTTGTCAGTCAGAAGCTTGGTACACCATTGCATGCCTAACACCACTGTTACACGTTTTCTGACCCTGCCCTCTCCTACCTCCTGCTTGCTAATAAATGATGACATACTATCCATACCAAAAAAAAAATTGTTCAAAAGCATCTTAAAGTTATCATATGAGTATATTTGTTTGAAGATCAGAAGGAAATATTTAAAATTGACTCCTGACCATTCTCTCCTTCCAACTCTATTGAGTTAGAGATGGCTTTGAAAGAAGATAGAAAAAACTGCATTAAAAAACGACACCATTAGGGGTTTTTGTTTTTAAAGATTTTTTTTGTTGTTTTATTGACAGAGAGACAGACAGACAGAGAGAAGGGGGAGGGTCCAGAGCAGTCTCCATAGTTGACAGCATTAGTTTTCCATATAGTTTCACTCCACAGGTGGGTGCGGGGCTGCGCAGGGCAGGAACTGGGCCGGAAGCCTCCCACATGGGCCCCGGCAAGAACTGAGCTGGGGGCACACCCCAGTTCAGCATGTGGGTCCGCATGGGCCGGAGCTGGGATTCAATCCTTGGGCTCCAGGGCTTCAAAGCGAGTGCTTAACCCGCTTAGCCATCCCAGCTTCCCCTGTTTTTGTTTTAAGATTGCAAATTACAAATGCTATAGCTTTTGAGGGGAAAAATCTGGCAGATACTCCCTTAGTCACTTGATCAAAGTTAATATCACAAGTGATAGCACAGATTGACATCATTTGTCTCCTGATGTCAACTTGTGCTATCACTTGTGTAGTATTCTAATCACTTATGTGGTATTCCTCCCCAAAGTGCATTGCATGCATCATAAGGAAACAAACAAACCGAAAATGAGAAACATTCTATAAAACAGTGAACCTGTTGTGCTCTTCAAATATGTCAGTGTCATGAAAGATAAAGGGTGAAGAGCTGTTCAATTTCAAAGAGTAAACTGACACGACAGCCAAATAAATACATAGTATGATCCCAGAGTTGGGAGGAAAAAGTTGCTATCGAAGACAGTATTGGGATGATTGGCAAATTTATATATGAACTATGCATTAAAAAACATCTTAGCAATACTGGATTTCCTGATTTTGAAAAATAAACTGGTTATATAAATACACTGAAGTATTTATTGCTAAAGAATCATGATGTGTGAAACTTATGCTCAAGTGGTTTGATAAAAATAAGAAAATAAGAATGTGTGTGATACATATTTTATATATTTTGTACATATATATAGAGAGAAATGCACATGTGATTAAATGTTAACAATGGATGAGTCTAGGTAAATGATGCGGGATTTTGTTGCATTTTTATAAATTTCTATGTATCTGAAATATTTTTAAATAAGTAATTTAAGAAATAGTCATTTTCATAATTTTATTTTCTATAGCTTAGTTTTATTTTTTTTAATTTGTCATAAAGCAATTTAATATTTAACATATATATAAATTTTTATAAGATATTGTATAATTTATACATTTTTATATTTGACATGCTTTGTATTTCATGCCAGAGTTTATTTTGTGAATTATATGTTGTTTTTTTTAAGATTTATTTTAATGTTTGAGAGAAGGTGAGAGAGAGAGAAAAGAGGGGAGGGCCCAGGGCAGTCTCCATAGTTGTACATCAGTTATGACATAGTTTCATTCCACACAGATGGATGTGGGGCCATGCGGGTGGGAATCCTACTGGGGGCCTCCTGCATAGGTGACAAGAACCTTCACCCTTATCCCAGTAGTTACCAGTTGCACCACAGTTGAGCGTGTGGGTTTGCATGGGCTGGGCGGGGATTTGAACCCTGGACCTCACAGTTGCCAGGCAAGCATTCAACCTGTTGAACTATCCTAGAATCCTCTGTTTTATGAATTCTTAATTCAAAAAACAAAGTGCCATCGTTTTATAAATAAACATCAGAATACCAGTATTATTATTTGGCTTCTGTGTTTTAGTCACTAATGGTATTAGGAACCTTTAACTCTTGAAATAGACAAGTTCCACTTCAGGTAAAAGAGCCAAAATCAAAAAGATCTGCCTTGTGAGCCTGTAGTTAATGGTTTAAAAATTGTACTACTACACCAACCCCTTTGTTCCCCCAATCTTCTACCAACAACCTCACAAGTATTTGAGGGACATAAAGATTAGTTTAAAATGTTTGTAGTTGCTTTGTAGGATTTTTTGTTAGTTTGTTTTTAAGACTTTAGACAAAGTTTCGTGCAAAACTGAAATCTTCTGTGGGGTAGTTGGGGTTTCTGTGGAAAGCCATAGCTGGATTTGGTGGTACTATAGAGGAGAGATTTGAAACTCTACCCGCAAGGTGTGTTTGTTATATCATAGTGGTTAAAGGGGTTCCAGGGCCATGTCTTTGACTCCTTTTGTGTATGTCAATGTTAACATCTGGTATCATGGATAATTGCCTCCTATAAAACCTGTTAGAATTCTAGGCACTGATGGCTTCCATGCTTTTAGAATAAATGAGTGCAGCCTGGTTATTTCCTCATGCCTATAACAAAAGAAATTCAATTCTGTAATACCAAAATTGTGCCTTTTGCAGATTTGGTTGATGACTGGGTTTGTTTCATTTTGTCATCAACAAGCTAATGTTTGTCTTTTTATTTAAAAAATCTAGTGTTATTATCAGTGAGTAGGAGAGAAAACTTTCTACTTCGTTTGTAATGAAATCATAAAATGCATTGTTTGTAATCATGAAAAATTAAAAATAACCTTTATGCCCATTAATGGGAAATGATTAAATCAGTAACAGTATATCTATGCAATTGTAAAGTGATAAAAGAGATGAAGGTAGGTCCATATTTTCTAATTTGGAAAATTTCTAAGACATGTTATTAAGTGGAAAAGCTGAAAATATACTATTTTTTTTAAAAAGTAGTATCTTGTATTTGTATTGTGTACATACATGTAAATGCTTCAGGATACACTAAGGAAGTCTAAACTATTTAATAATGCAGAGAGTTAGGGAAGGGGTGAGGTGCAGGGAGGAATAAACTTATACTTTTAGGCTTTACATATTTTATACTTTTGTATGTCTGGCATTTTTAAGCACCAAGAATATATTAATGTATTACTGTGTACTCATATTAATGAGTGTGTATTGCAATTTAACTTTTTACATAGTAGCTATAATGTAATCAATGCAATTGGTACAATTTCTTTTAATAGCTGATATGCATTCAGGACGGTTACCTTTCTCTGCTAACGGAAACTGGTGAAGTTCGTGAGGATCTTAAGCTGCCAGAAGGTGAACTAGGCAAAGAAATAGAAGGAAAATACAATGCAGGTGAAGATGTACAGGTAAAGACCTATGGAAAGATTTTTTTTTTAAACCATTTGTTAAAAATTTGGCCTAACTAGTTAGCATAAAATACTTCATATGAAAGATAGCATTTAAATACTACTGAAATTCTGAGAATGATCTCTATAAGGCAGTTTTCCCATGATATCGTTAGACACCCCGCACCAAGGATATCATCCAAGTTCATTTTTGCTATTTAGACACAGTCAGCCTCAAATTTATTTAGAAGATCAACATCTGAGCTACTCTTGAAGTGTGAGAAAGGATGCTATGGGAATAAATAACAATAAGTATTGAAACATTTATAGTCCTTACTCTCCCTGTTCCTAGGAAATTGAATTAAAAATGAGAATTTGAGAAATTTCACTTTAGCATACTGTAAAGTAGATTTTTTTAAATCTTGGGATATCTCTTTCCAAAGTCAATAAACTATCCACAAGTATACCATATTAGTGAACTAAATATATCACTTATGCATATTGCCTTCAGAATAACTTCTTGCACTTTTTCTTCTAGGTTTCTGTCATGTGTGCAATGAGTGAAGAATATGCTGTAGCCATAAAGCCCTGCAAATAAGTGGGAACATCAGGCATGAGCAAACGATTTAGGTCTGGATCAACTGCAGATCTAAAGTTTGGTTCTAAGTTGTCACCAAAGCTATGGCCTTCATATGCAACCTCATTTGTTTTTTATTTGTTTTCAAATTGTCCTTGTTAGTTTTGCAGGCAGTTGGTAATTTAAAAAAATAATCAAGATGTATAATTTTTTTTTTTTAATTTTGTAGGTGTTTTTCCTATAACATTCATGTAGTTTTCAGCATGTGAGTCTTAAGAAACAGACAAGGTAGCTTCAGCAGATATTATTTGTCTGAGCATACCATTCCTGAATGATTTAAATGATAAGTAAACCAGGGTTTTAAATTAAATAATGTAGCATCGAGTGGTATTGAAGTACCACATTTAAGTTGAATTGCTCTGCATTAATTTCAGACTTAATATTATAAAGTAAGGTGATTATGGATTGGAACTGTCAGTTTCGATCTGTGGCAAACACAAATACTTAAACAAAAATGTTACCCAAAAGTGTCAGTTATCTTAGTAGCCATACTATTCTTTGCCAGTCTGTTGGCTGACTTACTATATATAACCTTATGTATGATGACTTTCACACCTGCTTGTGGTTGATCAGCATTACACTATAGGGTGACTACTAGCAAGTCATACTGTAAAGAAGACACAAGGGACAGTGGCATAGGGAGTTGGCTAAAGATAATAGGTTTTTATCTGAGGCCTTTGTAATCAACATAAAAATAGAAAGTTTCTAGTTGTACTTTTGCTTTTGACTTGTTCTTTCTGTCTCTCACTCTGTATTTAGACATGACCTGCTTTATAGGATACTATGCAATGCTTTTATCAATTATTTTGCTAAATTTGTTATCAATTATATTGATAAATTATGTTTATAAATGTTAGTATTTATAGTAGTTACTCTTTTCCAACCATTTGTAAGTAGACTTTTTTTGACATCAAAATATTTGTCAGACAAAAAACTAGAAATTCTTCCTTTGATTTGTAACATTTGTAAAATTTATTTAAAAATTTTTAAAAGATTTATTTTCTTGTTTTGACAGAGAGAAGGGGGAGGGCCCAGAGCAGTCTCCATAGTTGTACGTCATTAGTTTTTGACATAGTTTCATTCCACAGGTGGGCAGGGGCTGTGCCAGGCAGGAGCTGGCCAGGAGGCCTCCCACATGAGAGGTGCACTTCAGTTGGGAACCAAACCAAACTGGGGTGGGAAGCACACCCCAGTTCAGCACATGGGTCTGCATGGGCTGGGGCCAGGACTTGATCCTCAGACCCTGGGGTTGCAATTTGAGCACTCAACCTGCTGAGCCATACCCACAATCCCAAATTTATGTAAATTTTTTCTAAAGTGAAATGAAAGTGAATTATGGAAGAAAAATTACTTTATGTGATAATCATTATTTAACTTAAAAAGTACATGTCTTTTTTTCTGAATTGTCATGTGACTTAATTCATTTATTCATGTGAAATATAACTAGGAAAAAATTCTGTAAACTGGTTTATTTTTGAAAGTGTTTTAAGTGACTACTACATTTCTGTTTAGGCTTTTAGATCATAAATACCTTATTTCCAGAATTCTAAATATTGTTACATAGGGTCTATGAGGACCTTTGACTCAATAACAGTGACTATATTGGAATGAAGCTTAGAAAAAAGTTACTATTTTAGTAATACCTATTCTCTAAGACTGATTATGAAACCTCTCCCATCATGCCTTGACTTATACAGGTCCTTTATTCCTATCATCTAGAGGAAAATATATATGATTCTGTAACTGACCTAATCAGTGACTGCAAATAGCATTAGGAGCAGAAGATCCCAAAATTTTAGTTACTTAATTTGTTCATATTTTTAAATCTTGTGTTAACCTCAGCAAACCCATTTGGAGAAGAAGCAGGATACTTTAAGGAAATACAAGAATTCTAAAGCACAAGAAATATTGAGGCTGTCATTTTTAGTGTAACATTCTAGCTTTTGCCCATCTAAGCACAGTTAGGAATTAGGCTAAATTCTTCCCAGTATTCCATCTAAGTGTCTACTATATACTGCTTCAATTTTTTTACTACTTTATAATGTATCTTACTTGCTACTGGTTGGTATTGTTACCCACAGGAACTTCAGAAAGTTACCAATCCGTGCTGCTTGCTGGTCTTGCATATGACTCCAGTTAACCATGTTAGTATTCTGGTTTAGTATTAATTCTGGATCAGCATGCCCTGTTCTTCCTATCTTATCACTTCACATAAATATATTTTCAATTGCAACATAAGTGTATATAAATTATAATAGTGCAACACTATGTCACACCTTGAATGGCAAAAGCTACTTATGCATAAATATTTCATTTTAAGTACTATAGTGAAGTGTAAATACTCTTCTGGACTATAAGTATAGATTTTAAAGATATGAGACTGCTTGTTTATTTTAATGTAAGTCAATACATGTTTCTCTAAAATATTTCATTTGGTAAAGCTTTATTAATTTTATTAAAAAAGAAGCAGGGAAACATTTTTAACTTAAAACAGAAGTGACTTCATTCTTTTTTGACATCAGAAATGTTAATATTGATTCCTAGTATTGTACTTTTCTGTAGCAAATGTTAAATATCACAAGTTATGTATAGAATGTAGACTGTCATGTTGATAGATTATACAGTGTTATACCATTTTTGTCTGCAGGCATTCCACCAATCTATATATAATATTATATTAACAAGTGGAATACGTGTTTCTTTCTAGAACAACATGCTTTATTTTTACTGTGAAGATTTTGTTATACCTTATTTGTTACAGATGTTGTATACCCTCTGAAATAGATCAAATCATTGCTATTTTGAGGTAGGATTTGCAACACAATTATGATGTTTTTTTCATGCTCCCTTCCAAGGGCTGTCAGTCATTTGACCTTGTTGCTAACCAAGCTCTTGAATCCATTTTCATTGGTGATACAACATTCAGCACCAATGCTTTATAACAATTTCCAAAACTCCTGCAGCTGGAACATGATATCTATAATAGGAGATGCTGCAATAAAATTTGGGTATAAAATTTGGGAACACAGTTTTTCATTATAGCATGATGTGTGTGTGCATGTGTACACACAGCTTTGTACATTTGTTCTTTTTACAAAGTTCTTCTAACTCTTAAAGTACTGTAGTCTGGTAGTGCCTCAAATGTTGGTAACTTTTTTTTAATTCACAACTTTTCCAGAATTCGTTTTTGTAATTTTAAAGTTTCTCAATTAGATTATTTCTAGTTGAGCTTTGATTTAATGCATTGTTCTCAGGGCTGTTTGTGCAAAGAGCTGAAGTTTCATTATTTTAAAGCTAATTGCCTGAAAGTATATTGCAGAATTTTCCCAAATTGTAATACATATAAATAAAAAAATCATTAAAGTAAACATACTTAAATTATATGCTAAGTACTCAAGAAAAAAAAAATGCAAACATTATTAACACCTATACTAGAACTTTGCCATCTTTTTTTCATTTTAGAATAGAATTTGATAGTCTTATTTTAGAACCCTATCCTTGGTGATAAATCTGAAAGCAATTTAGCATGGACCCCAAAGGTAGTTTCAGAGCCAGGCATTGATGTAGCAGTTCTCTCAAACATATTTAGGAACAACAGAGTGAAATTCATAATGCTCTTTTGGGTACCTTTTTGTTTACATATTGAATTCTGTAACAAGAACTAGGAACAGATTTACTATGAGAAAATACGGCTCTTAAGAAGCGTAAGAGCAAACTATAGGCATATTTCCATAAATAGCATATTATATTAAACTGATCAACAGTTTAAATTTTTCTAATGTCATAATACTTCACAGTTTTCAGGCCTTTTTTCTCCTGGCATTCAGACAAGTAGCAGGCAACAAAGACTTAAGAAAAAATTATTGTGGAAAATCTTAAAATTGAGAAAATTCAATATATTAACTTTAATCTATTAAATTCTTTTTCTCTGAATTGGTTATATGGCATCATTATTTAACTTTAGCTGGGAACATTTGGATTTAATGTACAGAACACAGATGTTCTGTGGGTACATGGCTTGAAGTCACTATATAATTTAATGTTTTTCCATTAAATAAATATCTGAACATCCACTTAACTACCAAGTGAAGTCAAGTGCCTGAAAAGTGCTGTGTATGTCTAAGCAGTTTTCTTTATGTGAAAGATGCCTCTTATAACAATGCATATCAGGCCTTCACCTGCTAGAAGTATACTTGTTGCCAAGCTTTACCATCTACTACTATTCCTCTCCTTAGAACAGGTGGAAACCTGTTTCACGTTTGAGAGATAAGTATTTTTATTTATATGCAATTCCTAAAAGTATTTTTTGGGTATTGGTAGACTTAGGTTTATCTTAGTTCAAGACTGTACTTTTTAAAAGCTCTGAAAACTACACTATATCCAGTGATGACTATACAGCTTGTTGTAAGTCATAGTTGTGATCTTTCTTGAGAGAAATTCTTTATTGTGGATGATATCTAATATAAATAAGCACGTGTGCTTGTTACAAAGTATAATACAGATTACTAGTTCTACACTAGAATAATGAAAATGACTAGTTCTGTACTATTATGTTCTTTTGTCCTCTCCAAAAAAGAAATAATTGAAATAGTATTGTCTAACTCAATGGCACTTTATTAGTAATATATTTTATTTGTCTTAGGTATAGGAGAGCTCTTGATTTTACCTGCAGAGACTCATATTTTAGCTAAAATGTTAAAAGTTGTAAGCTATGTAGTATGGGTATTATAATTGTGCATTTAACATTTCAAAAATGGGTAAAATTCAAAGTTGTCTTTGGCTATACTAAACTGTTAAAATTCTTTAAAATGTAGATGGTAAACATCAATTATAACTTTGTTTTCTTAAAGTATATTTGTTAACTTCAGTTATATTCAATAAAAATAAAAATAAAGCTAACAGTTTGCACTATTCTTGTATATAAAGATTTCTAAAAATATCTCATACTAGAAAATTATATGAATTTATATGCATTTCACTGTTAAAAGAAAGTATAACAATTGTTTTTATAGTGTTTTGATATTCTAGGTCAATGGTTTCCAACCTTTTCCCACTTGTACACCCCTTTTAAACCCATTTCTAGAAATTGTACCCCTTATTTTTAACACAGGTGTTTTTAAATACTGACACTTATGTTCAGTACCTATCTTAATGTAAAATAGTGGAAATGAGATAAGTTAGGAAAGAAAAATTACTACACAGAAAGTACAAACCACAGATTTAATTTGATAGTATTTGTAACAGTTAAATGTTGGTAATGATGATCAAACTTAATTTATTATTAATAATATTTGTGTTATCTGAAAGGTTGCTAGCAATTGTTATGCAGATCACTAGCCCATTGACTGATAGCGAGATCGTTGAACTTGTTTTGATGCACTTAGTTTCTCGAAATCAGACTCAAAGATGCATGATACAGTCTTAAATCTAGACTTACATTAAGCGTGTTGCAGTACTTATTTTTTATGAGTAAGAAGAAAAAGCTCTAATTGACATGCTTAAAAATCACTGACAATAAAAACTGAATCTATGTTAAATATTAAGTAAAAACTACTTGAAAAGAATCACGATTAAAGACAACTCTTTTACTCAGTCAACTAAAACTGTCTGGATGTATTTATGTTTGGGGAACATATAACTGTGACAAATGGATTGTTCTGAAATTCTGCATAATAATTGGTAGAAGAGTGGTTTATGGGAATGGTTCATGCCACGCCCTCACCAATCATTCACTAATATGATCTAATTTTCAAGTGTCTCCATTAACAATAATTCAAACTTAACATTTATTGTTCCATAATTAACATTTTGCATCTTTTTATTTGTTTTTACTCCATTACTGATTATTTTTTGCATACCCCTGAATGGCCCAGCATGTACCCCCAGGGGTACGCACAGCTGGGGAACCAATGCTGTAGGTCCTTACTAGAGAACTGGCCTAGCTTTATGGCTGGGAACATTAATTTCTAATTTTTAGTTCCAGATTTAGGTATAATGTTTTTATTTTGAAATTTTAGTAGCTTTTAAAATATGTTAAATAGTCACATTTAATGTTCTACAGGTACAAGAATAAAAACATTGTCCCATCTTCATCTTCTTGTGCATCTTTCCAGACATAGAAGTTAATGGCCCCTCTCCTAACCCTGACCTCCTGGGATGTCAGGTATTCCTGACCCACCATGGTTGCTATTCTCTTTCCACAGTAATGTGAATGGTGTGATGAGTCCATAAAGCCAACCCTCCACCCTTTTTCTAATCCTCACCATGTCTAAACAAAATCATTTGACATATTCATCCTTAGATGGTTTACCAGTTTCTGTTCTAGTATACACTACCCTTCTAGAGCCTCTCCTGACGGGAACCACACCAAGACTACCACGGCAGTTGCCACCTTATATCCATGATCAGTATTACTGATAACCATAACCTTCCAAATTCAGCAAGCATAATTGAGCAGTAAAAGAAGCCCCAGGTTAGTCTTCCACCCCTTGCCCCCACTCTCTTTTTGCTACTTGCAAACACCAACAGCTCTGTTTGCCAGAGGTAGGTGTTGGGGGGGCGGGAGAAGAGTGAAAGGGGCTAATTATGTGTTGTGTGTCAGCCTGTCTGAGTCTGTTCTCCCCAGGCCCCAACCTCGTAATTACACATTCTACCCAAGTAGAAGGCATCCTATGGAATTGCCACATTTAGAACCTATACTGCCTATCTAAAGTGTTTCATTGGGAATGTAAAACATCTAGTTTCAGTACATTAAGCGGCATCAGTTGAAACCACAGACTATTATTTCAAAAGTACCCACCTACAAGGTTATTATCAATTCATTGCTCAATTTGAAAGTTATCTCTGAATCCAGTCAAAATAATTTTTGATCATGCTCCTGGACAGTTCCCAGCATCACAGTGACTGCCTCAGTGTTTAGGATGGTCAGAAAGGCTTGGCAACTTCAATTGCCATCAGCTCTCCAATACAGATTCTTTTTTTTTTTTTTTGCTGTATTTTACTTTTTATTTATTTTTTTAAAGATTTATTTATTGTTTTTGACAGAGAGAGAGTTACAGTCAGAGGCAGAGAGAATGGGGAGGGCCCAGAACAGTCTCCATAGTTGCACATCATCGGTTTTCCCACATAGTTTCATTCCACAGTTGGGCGAGGCTGCACAGGGCAGGAACTGGGCTGGGGTCTTGCCCCGGGTGAGAACTGAACTGGGGGCACCCCCCAGCTCAGTGTATGGGTCCGCATGGGCCAGGGCCAGGATTCGATCCTCGGTCGCCGGGGTCCAATACAGATTCTAATTGGGAAAATGAAGGTCCATCTACTGAACATTGATAGCTTGTCTGCATTTTCTGTTCATAATTATGTTGCACTTAAAATTGTTACTCTAGTTCATTTTAACTGCTGTACAATCAATGAGGTAAATCTTTTGGAGAAATTCTACATATGTAGACAAAAGCACACACACACACATATATGCTGTCCAGAAAAAATCCAGCCATAAATGCCTCTTTTTTATATTATATGGCTGGATACTTTCCACACATCATAGATAGATAGACAGACAAGACAGACAGACAGACAGACAGACAGACAGATAGATAGATAGATAGATAGATAGATAGATATAGATATAGATATATTCACCATGATATGAGAATATACCTTCCTTTCAACAGCAAATGCAACTCTCAAATATTTAGGGAACAAAGTAAACAGTTTTCATAAAGCTGAAATATTAAACATACTAATACCAATCCCAAGTGAAATTGAAATCAAATTAGGAAAGAAAGGGCAAGCAGAAGTGACTTCAGTTCTTCCCTGCCTGGTGCCCTTGACTTTCATTCGTGAGTATCTAACAGAGACCATTAAAATGTTAGAGTGAAAAGCAGTATTCCTCGAGTAATACATTTCTCTGCCTCAGTGTTTGCACAGAAGGCTGTAGCACATCTTTTGTCAGAGCTCTGCAGTTTGCTTTCATGGGTCTGTGCTGCAAAGTCATTCAAGTATATTTTCCTGGAGATGATGGGTAGTGCAGTGCCTCATGATGCTCAACATGCTCCACTTTGTAGCACATGGTGGAAAATAAAAAATACCATAAAAGCTACTGTGAAACAGTATGTGTTATCGCATATACACAACATTTTTTTTTTTTTTTACAACACTTAAATGGTGATAACGTTGATGACTGGAAAGTGTGAGTAAAGGGAAAATTACAGATTCCTTTTTTATAAATCAGCTTCTAACAAGATGGGTTTTCATAATAAATATCAGAGATGCAGAAATTGTCTACTTTCAATGTTACAGTGTGATTTTTTGTGATGTTGAGAGTTGAGATCTTCCAAAAGAGAACACTGTAGGAATAAAGTACACGGTCTCATCTGTAAAACTTTGTGTGATGCACATACCGGAGACAGATACAGACCAGCTGCATGAAATACAAATGGAACATGACAAAGAACTCTGTTCAGAGCCTTGTTTGACTAAATGTCATAGAATTTTTTCATGGTTCCGAATGCATATTGGTACTTACATGGAGAAATGTTTATTAGAACATTAAAAACACTCATTAAAGTATGATCATTCCAGTACAAAATACTAGTGTGGATTTTAAGGTTTTATGTTGACCACAATTCATGTTTCTGCAGGTGTACATTGATTTGCATATTTTCAATTAAAAAAATAATGGTTTTGACAACTGTCTTTTCTCCACTGTTCTGAAGTGCAATTTTGCCATAAATGATAAAAACACATTTGTGTGTATCTCCTTCTGGGCTGTATTCTATTGATCTATATGTCTAACATTGAAACAATATCTGACTGTCTTAATTATGGTATCATTAAAATAAAGTTCAATCTCTAGAGCAAATCCTGCCACTTTATTTTTCCTTCTTCAAATATATTCTGGCTCTTCCAGTATCTGTGTTCTCATACAAATTTTTACATTGGTTTGAAAAAAAGGAAGAATGGAAGGAAAGCAGGGAGGGGACATTATTAAGCTATTTGTGATCATATTGAATCTATAATTCAGTTTGGGGAGAACTGGTATTTTTATTGGGTCTTCCAGTCCATGGACATTGAATGAGTGTCTTTCTGTTTATTGGTCTTCTTAAATTTCTCTCAATTATTAATATATTTTATAGTTCTGCATAAAGATCTTATACATGCTTTATTTTTCCTTAGGTATTTGATATATTATTGAAAATGATATCTTCTTTAACTTTCATCTTCTAATTTATTGCTAGTTTATAAATATGCAATTGAGTATTGTACATGCACTTTGTATCCAAAAATATTGATAAATTCACATATTCCAATAATTTATCTGTAGATTCTTTCAAATTTTAAAGATTTATTTTTATTGTTTTTTGAAAGAGAGACAGACAGACAGAGAAGGGGGAGGACCCAGAGCAGTCTCCATAGATGACAACATTAGTTTTCCATATAGTTTCACTCCACAGGTGGGCACAGGGCTGCGCAGGGCAGGAACTGGGCCAGGAGCCTCCCGCATAGGCCCTGACAAGAACTGACCTGGGGGCACACTCCAGTTCAGCACATGGGGCTGCATGGGCTGGGGCTGGTATTCGATGCTCAGGCTCCGGAGTTGCAAAGCAAGCGCTTAACCCGCTGAGCCGTCCCAGCTTCCCAATTCTTTTAAATTTTGTGCATATACAATTACACATCAATTACCAATAATGACATTATCACCCACCCTGCTGGATGGCACGTTGTTGGATATGGTTTTGCTAATTATATATCTGTGAGTATATATACAGTAGCCTCCATTAACCGAAACTCAAGCAACTGGCACTCTCAAGCAATCAATAAAATTTTTGAGATTTTGTTCCTTGAGATTTTGCCAGTTGCTTGAAAGAATGCCTGTTGCTTGAGTTCTGGTTAATGGAGAGTCTGACATCTACCAATCCCCATGGCTGCCCATTCACTGAGAGTCTACTGTATAAATTACACATATATATTATGTATTTTTTCATGAATGAGATTGAACTATACTTTTGGTCAGAAATGTCCTTTTCAGGCTTTAGTATCAAAGTTATGCTGGCCTCGTAAAATAAGTTGATGATTAAAAGTGTTGTCTAATATTGATGTCTTAGACTATTGGTTGCAAGCATTGGTTTATTTGGGGAAATGATCCCAGGTAATAGAAGTAAGGGAACAGGGAATTGTAAAACTGAGGAGCAAAAGCAGAAAGAAACGTGCTGAGGACAATTGAAGCTTAATCCTACTGGGATCTTCCATAGATCCCAGTGAAATAGAATGTACTTCAGAACTATCTGTTCAAGAGAAAGAAGGTAGCAGCAACCAGTATTATTTAGTGATTAAAAAACAACAAAAAAAAACCAGTCAGCTCCATTTCTGCCAGCTCAGGGAATCCTTGGTGATTGGATTTAAAGTGCCGCTCTCCAGAGAGCATTTGCATTTGTTTCTGCCTGGCACTACAGTCCAACCACACTTTAGTCTATATTTTTAAGTTGCAGTTTTTTCATGCTATTTGAACTCTGCTAATTCAAGCCCTCCTAAACTCCTATGAGCACGGTGGCTAGAATTCCTGCCTCCAAAAATATTCTTTTACTTTTCCATCTGCTTAACCATATAATAGTAATTGTTTATAAAACCATGTGTTAGCCAGTTTCTTAAGGTGGCTACATATGAAGGGGTTTCTCAATGAATATAATATGCCATAATGTCCTTCTATATTTTACTTTACTGACCTATCTAGGCTCCAGTACCATGTAGATCCAATGACTGAAGTTTATAATATATTAGAAATATACCTATCATATATAAGTATGACAGTATCTTATATTTGACTAGCTGGAGAGACAACTTCCCCTCATTGTTCTAAACGGCTCTTTTCAGACACTTATTGTTTCATATGTTTTCGAATGTCATCAAAATAAATTATCTGGGAGATATTGGCAGGTATTGTATTAGTACATAATGTGTGTGTAAAATTTGGGAAGAACTGAGTTATTTAAAATATTTAATCTTGCCATCTGCATATTTCTGAATATTTTTTAAGTTTTTATTCCTAATTAAGGGAACATTTTTTGGTTATAGTTTTTAAGTAGTTATTTTGAGATTACTACTCATTTTGAAACACTTGTTTTTAATAGCCCCTCTGTACAAATAGCTTAATAGTTAAGATTTTTTGTTTGTTTGGTCCGAACATGGAAGGCTGCCAAAATCAAACAAGCAAAGTAAAATAATAAATGCTTCAATTCGTGGCATATTTTCAAAATATCCAATAGTACACGAATTGCATTTTGCTCTGCAGCCTGATTACCGTAGCCCTTGAAGAGAAAATGCTAATTGCTCCTTTTTGCCTCTTAATGTTTAGAAGAGAAGTGAAATTACTGCAGTTCTTTATTGAGACAAAGAAAAAAAAAAATCTTGAAATGCATTTCTAGAAATTCAATATCTCTATTCAGACCTTACACCTTTTATGCTTCATGAAAATGTAAGTCCCACTATCACTCATCTCTGTCATAAATAACATTTTCTAGGGTTACTCTCTAAATTAAAAAGGAAAGTCCACCCAACTCCTACCCCTGCCCCCGAGGTATGATAGTTTCACTTCCACAAAAACTATTCCAAAACTCTGAGAGGCATGCTACTTTCATAATCTGACGTCAATTTACAGTCCTTCAAAGTTCAAAAGCTTTTTTTTTTCTTTTGTCGTCAGTCACCACCCTCCTCCATTATACGTTTTGTTAGGTCGCAGAAAATAGTCTTTGAATTTTAACTGGAAGGCGTTTTGTACGAAAGTGAATCCTAGGGTTAGCTCTAACCCATGATAAAATAAATTACACCCTACCGTGTGAGGACTACGTGGTTTTCTCTTAAACGTTTCTTTTTTTTTTTTCTTCCGAGAACCTAGTTTATTTTGACTCCCCGAAATACTGATTTCCCTCAACAGTCATTTAGAAAACAAGATTCATAGACAAGACACAGATATCAAAATAACTTTTTTTCGCTGGAGGATTATAATTGCAGCATAAGAAAGGAGATCTCAAAGCAACCTGAGACAGTGCCTTGCCCTGATTGGAAAGAAGATTCAGGCACTTAATGAAAGCTGATTCCTACATCCCTCGGGTTGTGTATCTGGGTGCGGGTAATTCCTACATCCCTCGGGTTGTGTATCTGGGTGCGGGTAATTCCTACATCCCTCGGGTTGTGTATCTGGGTGCGGGTAATTGCAGAACCACACGGTCGATGCGCGTGTGTCGTCACCAGAGGAAAACCGTGAATCATTTCAATCCCGGCCGCTGGAGGGCGCTCCCAGGAAACCTACCTCCCTGCAGATCCCACGTTCCCCGGGCCACGCCTCTAGTTTCCTGGGTTACTGCCTTTGCGTTCTTCCCCAGGTTCTCTTCCGGCGGGCGTACGTCTTACGTTCTCGGCGTGTGACGCAACACGCACAGATATAAAATACATGCCGGAACGCCCTGAATTCCTCTTTGCTCGCTCAGCCTACCTTCAAGATGGCGCCGGTAAGTGAACGTGGTCTCGCTGCCAGCGGTTTTTCATAATGTAGATGATTTTTTGCATCTGCCGAGCTGCAGGTGTCTCTTTAGAGATAACAGGAAAGTCGAAATGGGGACTGAGTCAGGAATACAACCCAGATGTATGGCTCTAAGTTTTTCCGGGACTTATGGCGGCTGCCATACGGTGGAGTTGGAGCTGGGCCCGGCCCTGGTTTAACGTGGGTGGTGATGCGAGCAAGGGGAAGGAGGCCCGACGGCGAACAGGGCGAGTGGGACAGACAGCATGGCCGTGTATTTCCTCCGTCGCGGTTGGTAGTGCCGGGGCGACCCCATTGGTTTGCACCTGTTAGGAGAAGTGGGCGATCGGGCGGGTCGTTGGCCCTCAGACCGTGGAGTCAGGCGCGCGGCTCCCGAGGTAGCCCGGGTTGTAAAAGTTCCGGGAGAACTTTAGAACTAATTTGGAGAAGAGTTTACTTTAAAGTTAAAAGTTATATAAAAGAAATGTGCTTCGAATACTATACGTTATTAATTGATAATGAACCACTAAGATGTTAAAACTGCTCCAAAGAGCTTTTCAAAAATTAAGTGTGTGTTGGCAGTTGTACAAAAAAACAAAAACAAAAGCGGGAGAGTAAGATTGTTGGGTGATATGTCTAAGGGGACCATAAACCCCTTGGCTTATTTGTTCCACTGGCCAAAAATTGTTTGCATCTCCTAAACTAACTGATTCCCCAATAGAGTTGTCAATTGCCCAGTCAAGCCCAGCTCCTAGTTTTGGGGGGCGGGGGGGAGGGTGGCACAATTTTCTCAACTACCTATGAAGGCAAACTGAAACTGACATTAGTACTTGGTGTCCATTTGGGTGAATCTGATTTGGAGATGACGTCTCTGATAAATACTTGTTGTTTTCACTACATTGTCTGAATACAAGGGCTGTCCAGAAAAAGTCCAGCCATAAATGCCTCTTTTTCGTATTACATGGCTGGGTACTTTCTGGACAGCCCTTGTATATTGTTAGTAGCCTTATTATGTGGTAGGGATCTAAAAGTTTTGGGTCTAGAAAACTTAAGTTACATGTGTTATTAAAAATTTTTTAATCTACCATGCTGAAAGTCCTGCCTTTCCTTTTGCGCACCTAAGCAGCAGGATTGAGATCAGTGGGTGGAATATCCTGTTCTGGCGTGTAATTAAGCTGGGACTAGGTATACTGTCTGTTCCCCATCTGCAATGAGTGTGGCAGTGGTAAAGCCGTGCCTGGCCTATCAAAAAAAGTACCCAGTGATTTATAATTGGCCATCAGTGGTCTGGAAAACAATAAAAGTTAATAAAACTTTCCTTGACAACTTGAACAAAGTGGACTTGGTTAAAGGTTCAGACCAACTCTTGTGGGTGTCCCAAAATTCATGCAAGAAGTAATTTTGATAGAAAACACAGGTTTATAATTAAAAATTGTAAATTTTTTATTGATTCATAAAGTATACAGTATAGGGTTATGTATGGAATAGCATATCGGAGGCATTTGAACTTCGTAAGCATAAAGATGCAAATCTTTCGTGAGAATACGCTGTAGAGAGCTTCTTGAAATGTCCAATTCTTGACCACGGTGCTGAATTGATGTCCCTGGACTCTCAGCAACACTCTCACGAGCTGCTTCGATGTTTTGTATTGAACAACTTGTTGAAGGATGGCCAGAGTTTTTTAGATCACTAATTGATCCAGTCTCCCTAAATTTTTTAATTAATCTCTTCACAGTTGATGAAGTTAAATCACTATTCCTACCATATTTTGTACGAAAATTGCGAACTGTAGCTGCCAAGCCTTCATTATTTAAAAAATATTGCTCAACAATGAAAACACATTGTTTCATGTAGCGTTCCATTTTTAATAACCCAGAACTGTCAGCTGTCTTACCGCACAAATGATGCAAAATTCAAATCTTGCGTGAATTTTGGGACACCAGTTACTTTAATCTTGCAGTGCAAAGTAGAGTGATCTTAATCTTTCCCACTTGTAAAAATTGGATTATTTGTAACCTTTTGGATGAAAGGAATCATATACTTCAAGCTTTCTTTCATTCAGACAGTCTGGTTTTAAAAAGTTAGGGAGTATCTGATATATGCTAAGCAATTTTTTAGAATTTGGCACCATTTCATATATATAATCTCATAGTACATTGTACACATTGGCACTGATAACAAAATTTTAAAGTATATCAAGTGAGTAAATTGTTTTAGAGAGTCGTAATTATGTTAACTTTCTGTAGCAGAAAGTCAAGAAACCTAAGAAGACAGTCTGGAAGTTTGGTTTGGACCTTACTCATCCAGTAGAAGATGGTATTTTTGATTCTGCAAATTTTGTAAGTATCACTTGACTCTGTTTTTATCATTTTTAATGATTAAGTTTGTAATATTTGATGTTAACCTAAGCTCTGTTCCTAGGGTACCTTCCCTAGTGAATATCTAGGGTTTTCTTCCCTAGTTTTGCATTTTTTCTATTTTAAAATAGGAACAGTTTCTACGGGAGAAGGTTAAAGTCAATGGAAAAACTGGAAATCTTGGGAATATTGTTCACATTGAACGTTTCAAGAATAAAATCACAGTTGTTTCTGAAAAACAGTTCTCGAAAAGGTTAGTATTTTCCATAACATTTTAGTGAAGTTATGGTGATTGTGGAATATTTTGTGGAATATCTCATCTTTGGTAAGGCTATATAAATGGAAAATGTATTTAGTAATAGTACCAGTTACTTAGGCAGGTGGTCCGTAAGTGTGATTTATTGCAAGAATACAGGCAAGTTATGACCAGGCAGGCCTCTTACCCATTCAATCATAAGCCCGTAATCCAAATGGTAATTTATATATAAACTAACCACTAGGGATTCGAGGTGAAGGGTAATATCTGTCCTCCATGATCTTACAGACATGCAGGAAAATATTATGAAACGTAGTGCTATCATTGCTGTGGTGAGGGTGAAGGTAGGGCACACGAATTTGCAGAGAACCTGAGAATGGAATGCTTCCGGTGCAGTGAGGTATTCCCCCGTAGGAAGCAGCATTACAGGGCAAGCGAGGCTTGAGAGCAATGCTTGGTAGTTAGGAATTGCTGTAAAGTATAAATGGAAGAGAAAACGGCTGGAGAGATGAAGTTGTAAGGACGGAACCACATGCTGCTACTTGGAAAAGCTGTTGATAATCTTGAATTTGTAAGTAGATTCAGCCATGGAGACAGGTTGCCTCTTATTGATCCAACATGGAAGTGAGTGTTAGGGATGTTGATAGTGGTGAAGGGAGTGTTGACATTTTAGCACATACCTATTTAAAGAGTGAAATAGTATATTGTTTAAAGTCTGATTATGGCAATACGACTAAAGAGGAAGCTTTTATACTGCTCCCCTACATAACACTTCCAGCATAAGAACATTAGTTTGAGATGGGAGAAATAAGGGTTTTTATAGGGTATAAGCATTCTAATTGCGGTCCGGGGTTATTTTATTAGTATCACTGGCAATCTTGCATAATACTTTTGTACAAATGGAGTATTTTGGATAGAACTGGAAACAAAGGAGTGTAATAGTGCACATTTCCTATGTAATGAGGCTTTACATAGTAGGTATTGTTATTTCTTAATGAAATTCTTGATTTTATTTTAAAGATATTTGAAATATCTTACCAAGAAATACCTTAAGAAGAACAGTCTTCGTGATTGGCTTCGTGTGGTTGCATCTGACAAGGAGACTTATGAACTTCGTTATTTCCAGATTAGTCAAGATGAAGATGCGTCTGAGTCTGAGGACTAGGTGGAGCCACCTCTATAAGGCTTTGCTTGCTAATAAAGGAAGCGTACAAGAGAAGGAAACATCCACACTGGACTTTTAGTTTATCAGTAAATAAAAATACAGACTCTCTGTTAAGCTTCTGTCTCTTATTTAAGTGTATGCTGTTTCATGATGTTGCCTATTAAATGTAGTTAAAAACTGCATTTTAGTGAATAAAGTTGAGAGTTATTTAAGAGCCATCTGCATTTTTTTTCCCTGTGGGCTGCCTGTTTGTATGTCTAGGATATATATATGTGTATATGGGATTCTTTGTTTTCTTTATTTTCTGAAACCCTAGTCTATGATTAAGATGGTGGTCTTTTTGTTGCTATAGAAAATTTTTATGCAATTAAATCTATCATTCTTCCTACTATCTTAGGACTTTGAGTCAATGGTAGAAAAGTTTTCTCCATTCTAAGCTATTCATGTTTTGTTTTAGTGCTTGTATGATTTTTTTTTTTAATGTAGGGCTCTGTTCTAGTTGGAATGTATCCTGGTTTACAATTTGAGAGGTAGATATAATTTTACATTTCTTTTTATTGTGTTGCTACCCACTTACAACTTCAGCCCTGATTAAAAACTACTTGGGAACTTTTTATTGATACTGATTTTCCTACTCTGGAAATCCCTTATTTGTGATTATATTGAAGTGGTTAGTGTGCTGCTCTTATAAACTGGATGATTTAAAAACCAAAAGGGACGCTTTTAAGTAATATATCGCAGTTTTTAAAAGGCTTTGTCTTCTTTTGATCCTCCAGCAGCCCTGTGTGGCAAAGCATTGTCCTCCCCGTTTTGCATGTGGGGAAACCAAGTCTCAGATAAACTGGCTTGCCCAAGGTCACACACACCTGACCATCCACCTCAGTCCTCCCCCAGTGCGCCTTCCACCCGAGGACTGCCACTTCACACAAGGCCAAGGTCAACTGTGATACCAGAGGAGCCCTGACAGGGTCGTGAGACCTGCCTCCACTGCCAACCAGCTGTGTGACCTTGGATGCATCCCTTCCTCATTTGTACCTAAAGAGGAGGTTGGACATAGATCAGTGTTTGTCCAACTAGTAACCCCAGCCTCCTTTTGACCCTGCCCCAGTTCTGATTGCCTTCCCTGTGCTAAGACTGATGCATAAATACCCCCATCAACCAAGGTTTGTGGTGACTTCTAAAACAAAGTAAGGTTCTCCCAATTTCCCAGTATAAATTTAAAATATTGAATATGTATTTGAAGACGCATAAGCTTGAAAGTGACATGACTATGTCCCCCTCCATGAGGCTTTCTCTAAAGCGCTTTCCTGCTCTAAAGTTTTGATTCAACCAGAAATTGGGGATCTGCTCTCAATTATGATTGACTGGATATGTTTACTCCCAAAGGAGGGAACCATTCACATACAATGGCTCTTTCCCTATCACTGGATGGTGTGAATTACTCAGATCTCACAAGTTAGAAATACATGGGCATTGATTTCTGTCCTCAGGTGTGCTTTCTGCACTTGAGTAGCCCAGGGTTCTAATGGGGGAGAGAGACAACTTGAGGTGAGTGTGGTTAGTGTTACCATAGATCACAAGATACTTTGGAAGTACCTATACTGTAATAAGTGGGAAGGCACCCAGGAAACCCTAGAAGATGTGGCTGACCCTGATCTGTCTTTAAGGAAGAGTGGAAATTAATGGGCCAAAGAAAAAGGAGGAAGGCTGAGATGAAATAGTGATGGTAACTACTCATTAAGGTAACAACTCATTAAGGGCATTCTGTTTTAGAATCTATACATGAGTACTATATCTCATTTAGTCTCTACCCATTATTCAGAGTACTAAGGGCTTAGAGGGCTAAACAGTCTACCTATGATCATTGCTAATATAATACAAATTGGAATTTAAATTCAGGTCTGTTTGAATTCATTTCTCTGTAAATGCCTTAGTGTAAATGTTTGTAAGCTTCTCTCTTACAGTGATGCTCATTCAACTGGCTCCAAGCCTTTTTTTTTTTTTTTTTTTAATCTTGAGTCCCACAAACTAGCTAAATAGAGGTTGTCTAGCACACATCTTTGTTGTAATAGTCAATCATGGGAGCTGGCCCCCTGCTTTCTAGAAAACAGCATTGAAGAGTCCTTATTTCATCACTCCTATACTTCTCACTTAGGCACAAAACAAGCTTTTACAATGGGACCTCTCTCTCTAGTTAAGGTCCCCAAAACTGAGAACAAAAACTACAGGTGCCCAATAGTCCAGCTTTCCAAAGGCAGATGTTTATCAGGTTCCAGTCTGTGAGCCTTCAGTAGCTACCTACCTCCAGGACATATGAGGAGTTGAAGACTCCCAAGCGTTTGATTCATCCCTGAGAAACAGGCCAGAGGCCGTCACTGGAGCACTTTACCTGTAGAGAAGCAATGAGAAGTACTTTCCACAGATGTGCCAGTGCATGAGTGCTTCCGCTGGACCACATGTCATGCTTTTGTTCACCTAAAGAACACTGTTCTTGGAAGAGAGATGGGAACACACAAAGAATCTGTATAGACTACCAAATACTCAGGGGCTCCAGGTACTAAGTGTAGTAAGCAAAGGCATTGCCCACGTCACAA
>PVKE010014409.1:0-35002 GCA_004027555.1 Craseonycteris thonglongyai
GCACTTGTTCCAGAATGTCCTTTCAAAGATGTCTGTGTAACAAACTACCTTGGAAGATAGTGGCAGTGTGTCCTGCTAAGACGGGGCAGGGGTGAGGGGAGATTTGCTTCCTTATTAGCATACTACATCCCCCTCTGTGCAAACATGAGGGAGATTTGCTGCCACACCTGTAAGATTGGGGAGGGGGCGGGGTCTTCCTAAACTCAGGGTCCGCTAAGTGACATGAAGCCATTACCTGTGCAGCATCCATTTGAGTCCCTTCATGTGACCCCTGTGGGACGTGGGGAGCAAGGGGAGCTGATGCAGACAGGAAGCTGGTGGTGCATGCTGTGCTATGAGTCATAAAGTCCTTTGTCCCCCAAACAGGATATCGCTTGTTCTCTGCCAATATCTGTGAAACAGTGGGAGGCTCACCGGCTGACTTCCAAGCAGGTTGAAATTTCAGATGCTCCTAGTTCTTTACAAGGGTGGGCCATAATGTGTCAAATAGGAAAGTCCCCTCTAGAGCCATAGACACTTTAGAGCTGCTGGATATTATTCCAACTCCTTCATTTTTATAGAGATCCAGAGGGCTGAGGTAATTTTTCCAAGGTGACACCACTTATTCATTGCTATGTGGGACTCCGGGGTCTTCTCAGATCACAGTATTGTTATTTCATAGCTCCAGCTGTTCATTTAACCTCTCTGAGTGATGGCTTATTCATTTGTAAAATGTGGTTAATAGATATATGCCAAAGGGTTGTTGCAAGGACGGAGTCAAACAGGATAATGTGAGAAACCTAATGAGATAATCTAGGGGCATAAATCCCCTCCCTTTGCAGGTACAAAAATAAAGCTCAGTCCTGCTGAGTCATATAGGATTTCTGGACCCTTCTTTTCTGTTGAGTTACAAAGTTTCTTTCTCATTGATTGCAGGTCTGTTCTATAAGCTGCCATTCATTCCTTCAGGAGTGGCAGAAGTGACACTGACCAGCCCCGCAGAGAAGGACATGACTGTAGATTCTGGGGGTGTAGACCTTACGTTTTTCTCTGCAAATGGTTGAAGTAAGAGTGCCTGCTTTCTGAGCCTGTTTTCTTCAGCTTCTAAGACTCTACAGTTATTTAATTTCTGAGTCCCTCCATTAAATGGGATGCAAAAGACTAATTTGCCTAATAGAGGTGTTAAATGCATTAATTAAGAGCTTTGGTATTTCACAGGTTTTCATTGGCTAAAACCCAGTGTGAATGGGGCCCACACTGAGTTCCAAGTTTGTTGTTTCTGACACTTCTCTTTCTGCTTGTTCTCAACGGAGAGGCGAGAGGCCATTCTTGCCAGCTCTGAGGCACATCCTCCCATTTTCACCTAGCGAGAAATTTGATCTTATTAATTTTGAAAGCAGATTTGTTCTCTCTAATGGTGGAGTTCATTATCAGTGTTCAAGATAGGGATGCAATAGATCATGTATCACACCGGTTCCCTTAAATCTCATTGCCATGTGAAAGGCCATGACTGCCTAAAACCGTGGGCTCTCCTGCCATTTTCTGTAGAGTTTACACCTTAGAAGATATTCCAACTGCTATTGGAATTTCTGCTGAGATTCTAAAAATAGTCACCCAGGCTAAACACACACATTTTTCTGTTGAGGAGTATGACAAACGTTTTAAGCTGGTCCTGGAGGCTTAGCCCATATTAGGTGCTAGAAGGGCAAAAGAGAAGTTGGCAACTCAGTTCTTCCCTTCCTGAAGCGCACAGGTGAGGTGACAGAAACAGAAAATGAACATAATGCATTGATTAACACCATGCAGTGAGCTTTGCAAATGCCAATGGTGCACTCAGACTCTCTTCCAAAGGGGCTTTGAAGATAAGGGAATGATCCCAAGTGACATGGGAAAAATGAGGTAGAGAATGTATTTGTTTCATTAAGGTTTAATATATTAATAATTAATATATAGGTTTCATTTAATCAAAACCTATATATTATTTAATTCAGCAGTTTTTTACAGCAGCGACCACTGTGCGTAGCACAAAGGAAGGCGACAGAAAATGTTTACTTATTTAGATCGAATGGAAATGAATTGAAACAAGTGTACCTTGAACTATGTACTCACTGTTTTTTATAAATGTGATTGTAAACACTTCTCAAGATAAGTTGCGAGCCTCATTTTGTCGCAGAACATGGGAGCTAAAGGGAAGTGTGAGGCTGAAGTGGATGAGTTTCCAGGTCCCCTCAAATTGTAGGTGAGGCATTTTGATTTCTGTGCAGGCAGACCCCACCTCCAGCCCTGACAGCCTCTGACTATTTTTACTCTCCTCTTATTTCATATTGAGCTTTGCTCTCATGAACCACAGAAACCAGTGTCCCACGGGAAGACAAAATGCCTTTGTTCTGTTCAAAGTTGCCTATGAAGGTCGTGGCTTTGGGCCTTAACTGGCCCAACTCCAAAATGCAGAGTCCAGCCTCATTTAGGGGAAGAACTCTGAAACGGGTGCTGATAATTGCACTGTCCTCATCAGCAGCAGTTATGACATTGAACCACGTCACTTTGGGCTTTTTTCCTTGCCCAAGAAATCATCCTAGAAAAGTAAAGACTACAGAATGAGAGAGGCTGTCAACAGAAACCCTTCGGCAAATGGGTTCTGTTTGGTTTGCATATGTGTTTTGTTTTGTTTTTTAATGGAGGTAATTATGAATGTTATAAATAGAGATACTATTTAAGAAACAGAATTTGGGGCTTCCTAAAAAACTTGAACATATTGTGACCCTGGGCTCCCCACCCTGCAGGGTGCCATTGGCCAGTACTGAACAGCAGCCATTTCCTTTGCGTGGAATGTATACTTTCCTAATTGCTACAGATCCTTCCCATCCCTCATGTCCTCACCGCAAGTCAGGTGTAGATTTTAATTTGTTGCAATGATGAGTTGTTGTCTTCCTATAGGAGAGTTTATAGGAAAGTGACATAGTTTGTTTACCTACACTTCTAACAAAAGTGAGGAATGTAGAGTGAACAAATGGAGAAAAATAGAAAGGATGATATTAGGAAGGGAGGTAAGGTCAGGGACAGAAAGATCAAGAATCAACTCACCAGGGCAGAGTTATATCACAATAGACTCTCCGTTAACTGGAACTCAAGCAACTGGCACTCACAAGCAACCGGCAAGATTCTTTTGCCAGATGCTTGAGATTTTGCCATTTTTTTATAAGGGCCGGTTGCTTGAGTTTTGGTTAATGGAGAGTCTACTTATGTTTATCTGTCTACCAATCCCCATAGGTGCTTGCTAACTGAGAGCCTACTGTTTATTGTAAGTGCAGTAAGTAGCTATTATAGAGTTTTAAGCAGGAGCAACTGGACCTTATCTGTTATTTGAAAGATCCCTATGGCTACTATGTGAGAAGGGATCATCAGGGGAAAAATAAGTAATCATGAAGTCCAGGGAGGTATAGTGGTGGTGGGTGCTGGTCTAGTAGAAGTGGAGGTGGTAAAAAATGGTCATATTTAGAGTATGGTTTGGTGGTAGTGGTAACAGGACTTACTGTTGGGTTGAACTTGGGATGTGCAAGAAAGTGAAGGATAAAAGTGAAGTTTTGGGCTTGAACAACCGAGTGGAAGAGATGGAGAACGCTAAAATGGAATTGGAGGTGGGGCTTGATGAGATTACAAAAGCAGATTTGAGGAACCTTAGAAACATTATCACTCTTCCTGCCATATTCGAACAAAGATGATTATTATACCTTGAAGTGTAGATGGTGAGTAGGCAGTGGAACTTAAAAATGAGGTTTGAGCTGGAGAAATTTAATGCCTGTGATTGAATAAGGTTACCTAGGTGAGGGTATAAATAAGGAAGAGAGAAACCATGTGGGTAGGGAAAATATTCTTGAGTCACCTCAAGATTTAAAGTGGAAGAAGAGGAAGATGCATCAAAGGTAGTTAAGAACAAAGCTACACTGGGACAGAAGAAAAGCCAGTTGAAGACACTTTTATTAAAACTTCAGTAAGAGAATATTTCACAAGGAAGAGACCAACTCAGACATCTGCTACTGAGAACTCAAATAAGGATGACTGAAACTGATCATTATCTTTGGCAAGATGAAATTTTTGGTGGTATTATTAAAAGCTATTTTAGTGATATGGAGGATGGAAAAGCCTAGAAGCAGGATGAGGAGGTAGTGTGAGGAGATAATGTGCGGATGAGTATTAACCATTATTTTGATAAGATATCGGAGGGCAATTTGGAGTTTCAGAAACACATTAATATAATGATAGACTCGATCCAGTATAGTCTGTTTTTAAATTTTGCAAAGGAAGTGACAGGAATTGAGAATCAGATGTCCAGGCCCGTTTGTATACACATCCACACTGCTCAATAGCTGGATGACTCTGGGTAAATTCCTAAGCCTCTCCATAATCAATTACCTCGTGTTTATTAAGACGTATCCACATGAAGCTATCATGGAGAGACTGGATGAAAGGTCACACGTGAGAGAGCTTTATAAATGGGATAGCAAAGTACAAATGTAAAGAAGTATTACGTTCCTTAATGAATAACACATGATTCTCATCTAAAATTACTTAGTGCTATTATTGTTTAAGGTTATAAAAGAATGTCCTTAAAAAGCCATTCAAATGTATCTTTCTGAATAGATCATTGACAATGAATCAGAAATGTTATACCAGCATATTGTAAGGTTTGATTTTCTGGAGTTAAATTTAGATTTTTCTCACTTTTCTGGCTACTATGAAGTGCTTTTTCTCCCAGCGTATTTTGTAAGAAATTTTTAATTTCTAACAAAAATGACCACACTTACCAAAGGCAGCAATGGATCGAGAGGAATAAAAAAGATACTGCCATTTCTATTCCACTGGCAAAAAAAAAAAAAAAAAAAAAAAAAAAATCTGTTTTTTAAAACTATCTCAAGCTCTTGACTGTTTTCTTTTTTAAAAAATTCAAATCCAGTCTTCATTAAGATAAGGGAGTGGGAGAGCTAAGCATTTCTCTTAACATCTGCATTTATTCCCCATATACGCAGATCAGACTAAACCACACCATGCCGGTGGCATATTTATTTTTACCTGTGGCCCAGGAGATGACATGCTTCAGATCAAATAGATTGCCATTTAAACCCTCAACAAGATAAGTTTAAAGAGGAAGAAAGCGTTATCTCCTGTGTGGCTAATAAGTGAATCAATTCAACCTGTTTGAGAACAAGCCCTAAGGTAGTCTGTGGTTCCAGATTCAAACTTAAATCACAGGGACCTCACAGTTGGAAATCCTTTTATGAGGCTATCATTTGTAATAGAGCATAGTAAATGCCATGCTCAAGAAAAAAATTATTTTCCTTGTTTTATGACCTTATAGTTATGAAAATTTAGCTAAATAGTCCTTGGATACCAAATGGCAAGTGTAAAATATGACAATACTTATTTATCCAGGTGTTTGATCTGTGAAATCCACACAAAAGCACATTAACTTTATTTATAGATGAGATCACTGGAAACGAGTTCATTAATTCATAACTTAAAAGTAACTATAATAAAAAGAAGAATTCTTCTTATGTGAAAAAACAACTTTAGTGTCTCTTCATTTAAACTTATTATACTGTTAGCTAGGGTGAAGGAGGTGTGTTTAGGTGTATTTGTGGCATTTGATGGAAATGTGACTAAAATTTAGGGCAAGTACAGCCCTACAGAGTGCCTCTCTTTCCCTTAGACATTTAACACCGAACTCTGTGAAAACACGCAAATAACAGCAGAATGAAAATGAAAAATATTCTACCTCAGTATTAGTTGTGTGAGTTCCCACAGAGCTCTCTGAGAAAAACATACAAGTCTCCACCTTCCTGCAGGTCTTGAATCCAAATTTTGTCATCCTCTCACCCCTTAATTGAATCAGGAACAAGGAGGGAGAGGGAGCTGGCCATGCCGCAGGTAGGACCCTCCAGCCTGTATGAACGACCCCTCGCTGCACATTGGATCTGTCCACCTAGTGAACCGGGCATAATTAATGCTCCAGCCCCTGGGCCGTTTGCTGAGAGACTCCTCTATGAGTGGTGGAGAAATGAGGGTCGGAGGTAGTAGGCAAACAGGAAGAAAGAAAGTAGCTTTTTGGGTGCCACTGGATTCATTGTGTAGATGGGAAGACATGCGTGGGGTGGTCACGTGTTCTGCGTTTCACAGCTGGTAAGAGGGGAGGCAGATCTTGAAGTCAGGTCTGCATGCTTCTCATTGACTCCAAACGTTGCTGCTTGTCCTTTCCCCCACCCCCCGTACTGTTTTCCTAAAGTACTCGTTGTTTGACTTCTTCATGTGCAGCCTCTGAGGAGCAAAAGGTAGGGGGTGAAGGCTTTGCTACAGGCAGGCACACAAAAAACCGCCCAAGGGACAGAAATGTCTACCAGAGTCATGTGAGTGACAGCTGCTACGGAGAAGACTTTTATTTTTTATCAACATACAAAAGAACAACACACACACACATATCACTACTTGATATTTAATGGAGGGAGAAATCATTCCATATTCCTCAATAGCATCTAAGGTCATCCATCACGTTACAACTCAAAAGTATATTGGTCACCAAAAATGTGCTGGTCACCAAGAGAAATGTTCAGTGTAGTTTATTTTAAAGTCAGGAAAGATTATAATAAATAAATTCTATAAGCATCTTTCATGACATATCAACCCCTCAAAAATAAATTGTTTGATGATAGATACGGTTTTGAACTACTACATTTTATGTAAGCCTTTATATTATTCACACTGCATATTAGAATATAAAGTAATAGGTACAATACTATTTTTTTAATTTTTACATTGTTTCCAATGTACAATAATACAAGCCATGGCACTGGATATCAAGAGAATTTACTATGAAAAATAGAGGTATCATAAATTCTGAAAATGTTTTAACTCAGAATATGTAAATTAAAATCTTCTCCTTTAAAAACCTTTCAAAAAGAAAAGTTCTAATACTTAGGGTAAACTCCTGTACCTGAGCATTCCCAAAATGGTGTGGCTCAACCTCTGAATGCACAGATTTGCCTTATCATGCAACCGGATTCTTAGAGAATTCCAATCATATTTAGGATGAAATGGTTGTTTGGGTCTATGAGTTGAATAGATCTATTTTTCAATAATCCTCTACTTAAGTAAAAGATCTCAGAAACTTCTAGTACCTCTGCTTATAATACCCAGATTTGATCAGTGAGTCAAATGTGATTTTTCTAGTAATTGACCATGAGCCTCATAAAACTGACCTCGGGTTATTGAAAACCTGCTTCCTCAGAAAAAATCCTTTTTTTCCCCTCAAATATTTTTTAAATTGAGTTAATAACAGGAAAAGTGCAATTTCAAATAAGACCTTCAACTAACACTTCTCATGCATCTTACCAAGTATGTCAGAAGGAAAGTAGACAAAGGAAAAAATTATGATAAACAATGATATCATTCTTCTTAAGATAAAATAGTTACAGAGACCATCTTTACTTTAGAGGAGTGTGTTCATCTTTGTTTTCAAAAAATTTATGTTTAGCCTCAGTGCTCAGACCTGTCTTTCAGACATAACAGGTCTGACAAGCCTGATGTGGTAAATATTATACAAAAAGAAAAAGAAAAGAAGAGGAGGAGAACATTATGTCCAAACTGCAGTAAACATCAAGAGAAAAAAAAAAAAGAGAGAGATGAACACCATTTTCTGCATTTTAAGCAAATGCCTCATCAGGGAATCTAAGAGGCCCTCACCAAACAAGCAATCCAAGGACAGGCTGCTTTTTGTTGGATGTGGTCAGTTCTTTCTGTTGTGAATAAATGCAATGAAGCATTTGAAACTGCCAAGTGACAACACACAGAATGCTTGTAATCTTTTTCTCCCTCTCTCTGCAGCAAATCAGCAGACAATGCTCTCCACTCCTACATTTTGTCTGACAAGTAGCATTTTTTATATAAAGACACACGAACAAGTAAATGAATGCTGTGCAGATACAGTGCAGACAGTTAATGGCCAGCTATGCTGGAACCTAAGAAAAGGCAAATGGCTAGGATACAAGTAGCCCTGATGAACTCAAACCCAAAGGGTTTTGAAATCGTAGTGATTGTTTTATGTCTGATGGCGGATGGTCACGGTGATTCTTTACTCTACCAGGTAGCAATAACATCCTGAATACACCTGTGAAACCACTCCCAAGTCCCATGTGCCTGGAATGTTTTATCCCATAGAATATTGCAGCCTCGTGGGGAGTCCTACCTGGGGCTCCAGGAAATTGATGTCATTGTGCAGGGGCCAGAGTTAGAGCCCATCTCCCCAACGTACGTGATGCTACTGTACTCCATCTTGGGAATGAATTCTTCTATCTTTTCATGCTCTATTTTAGACAGAGTTTCTAGTACATCTCTGACACCCCCACCACCCTGCACGTCTAAAATTGTCACTGGTCTGCTACCTGGAGATCCTTTGATTCTCCATACCTGGTCTAGAGCTGGAAAAGATCTGACATACTACGTGGTTAGATTTGATGTCCTTCCCCAGGGGCAGCAATTCTGTGCCTCTGATTTGCCGACATCCTGTTGAACTCGCCCACCCCCACCCCCACCATAGCATGCCATCGAATCGATGTTGCGCTGTGGAATGTTCCAGTTTCCTGTGGGAAGCCAGTAAAGAGTGCAGGGAGTGGGTGGCTGAGAAAGCAGGAATGGGATTGGGCACTGAATATAGATATTGGACCATGGTAGAGACAATAAAAAACACAGGTTACCATGTTCAAATGGTGGTATGAAAGGGCGGGGAATCCTGGGCTTAGTAACTGTAATAGAGCCAGAGCAAACTTGGCATAGGCTATGAATAAAATAAGGGGGTTCTAGGGAACTTCTATACATAGAACAGTCTTGGAGTACCCGGCTTTATTGGTCACACTTGGGCAAAAAGCTGGCTTAAGGTATTATTATACAATGAATGCCTAGAACACACATAATAAATCAATTCTTAAAAGACAAGGATGAAATTCAGAAATAGTCTTTGAACAAAAGGATAATAGAACACAGAAAAGTTAATACTCTTAAGGACTCTAGATAAAGAATAAATTAGAAAATGTCTGTGTCTCAAGGACCTCGGCGTCTAGGTGGGATGTCACCCTGCAATACCATGAGATAAACTCTATTAGAAATCAAAGTCAAGTGCTGTGAAAGGACACCAGCTAACTGCGTGGAATAATTGGGCTGGATTGTAAAACCAAGCTAGCTGCCCATGAACGACAGAGAAGGACTTTCCTGGCAGCTGGGTCAGAGTGACAAGAGCGGAGATGGGCCACATGTACTCAAGGGATAGGACGAGTTTGGTCTGATGGGAACGATTATCTCAGCATTACTTGCAATAACAAAAATGTAGATATAATGTAAGTATCCATAACTAGTAAATGGAACATATACTGTGGCATTAAAACAGTAAGATATAATTATATAAATGTTGTATAAATAAAACATACAAGAATTGGGAACATGCCTACAATGGCAAGGTGCAGACCTCTGAAATACCGTATATGCTCCTACCTACAAGTACATAGAACACAGACCGCCCCCCTCCCCCCAATGTCAGTATCAACTTCTCCATAACTCTGAAAAATTCCAAAGCTTACAACAATTCAAGGAGTGTTTGTTCAAAAACAATAGCTGGGTTTCCATAGGAATAGTGAGCTTTTGGGCACCTTAACTTGCCCTGTTCCCATCCCCTTTTTCTCCACCTCTGTGATGGCTGTGAACAGCGACAACCTCATTAACTATAAGAGCTGTGAAAACTAGCATCTTGTCCACCACTGTTGTGAGCTGAACGGAACAGATCTGAAGCTCACCCGTAACCTGACCCCCAGAGAATCTTCAGTATTTGACCTGACAGACATCTCATCCCCATGTTCAGGGTATGCCTTTAGTTGCTCTGTGCACACTGCTGTTATCGTAGGACATTTATTGAAAATATTTAGTAAGATTTTACATTGCAGACACCTGAGGCAGCCATACAGGTTGGGACTGACCAAAGGCTGACTGAAACATCAAAACAAAACAAACAAACAGAAACAGAGAATGAGATATCCACAGGGGTCATTGAAAGTTGCAAAGTATTCCTGAAAAGCTGGAGGTCCACATGCCTGTGAAGGACGTGAGAAGGCCCTGATCTCTTACTTCTGGTTGACCTTGAGGACTTTGAGGCTTTGCACAAGCAGAAAGTGAAAACTAAAGCAGACATGGAAACTGTTGGCAGAAGCTTTGAAGATCATAAATCAAATATCCAGTGTTCATTTTGCCAGTGCCAGGCTCTATTTAAGTATTTCATAAACATTTTATCCTGATAAGAATGCTTAGAGCTTCCTTTACCTAACTACAGATGAAGAAATAGAGGTCCAGAGGAATCACGTGATTTGTCCATTGCTGATCTGTGTCAGTTTCAGGCCCATGTTCATGATACCTCTACATAGACTACGTAAATGTGGACTTGCCCTTGTCTATGCTGTCTGTATTTCCAGTTCCTGTGGCCCATTCCTAGGGTGGAGCTGTGTAAGATGTCTGTAGCCACTGGCTGTTTCAGAGTTTTGTGCCCTTAATCTGATTTATTCCTGGAGCAAACGGGAAATAACTTCTTCACTGACCCCATGTGATTGAGAATTGTACTAAAAATAAATCCCTGAGTTCCATGTGTCCAGGAATTAATTTTCCTGGTGGTCAGAGAGAAATCTTCAGAACGTGGAGGGCAGCAGATACTTAACCTGTGCAGAGGTCTTCGTAAGTACACTGTCAAAAGGGTCTCAAATCCTAATTCAAATGAATAGGTTTAAGGTTTCCATTTTCAGATCAGAAAACAATTCAAGTTGGCTATTAAGACTATCAACATGAAATGGATTTCAGAGACCTAATTTGATTTTAAAATATCAGACTCTGGAAACCAATTTATGGAAGGGAATAGGTGTGAATAACAAACTCTAATCCTATAATCACATAGACAAGATGCTCCTCCACATGGCCCTTCTCACTGTGCTGTATTAAAGCCTGCTAAGAAATGCCTCGCTGTGCGTTCCTGAAGACACATTGATTAATACCTTGCTCCAGTAAGAATGATCTCAATCTTATGTAGTCTCTTCTTTCTGAGAACTGGGTTCTCTTAAGCCCTAACAGGTAGTCTGCGCCATCCTAATTTACTCTGGACAGGGGCAGCATGTGAACAGGACCGTGTTGATGAGTCCTCATATAGAAACATCTGGAAGAATTGAGGCCACAGCTTTGCAGGCACTTTTAGGCTCAATTGGTCTTTTATGACTAGGATAGTGAGGCTGCATCAGGGCTGTTCACTGTGCGGGCCCCTGTGATTCCAGAAACACCAAATATCCAGGACATTTGGTGCATTGAAGGATTCCTGCTGACCTGCACTCATGATGTAATGGCAGTAATTGGTCCACCTTTCATTATATCAACAGTGGTTATGAGAAGGAAACATTTCTCTTGTTTCCTGTAGCTCTAACTTCCAACCTTGTCCCTCACCCTTACCTTCCTGCCATGTCCGTAGCGTGCTTATATTTCTTTTTTGTTTCAACACCACGGATGCTTTCCCACTCTTAGAGCCTCTCTCTCTGTTTAGTGTGAATGAACTGCTCTTGGAATGTTTCTTTCGATTCTGAGCATGTGTTAGTGGTGCTAAAACTTCTTAGTTTTAACCTGTTGGGCAAGGATCTGCCTTTGTCCACTGCAGATGGAGGGAGCCTACAGCCATTCCTGGGAGGAAGAAATGACCCAGGGACTCATTCTCTTGGTCTTCCCTCTGAGGTCTTCTCTGCCATCCATCCACGTGGGATGGACTAGAAAGGGCTTTTTCTTTGTTCTTCAAGATTTATTTTATTGTTTGAGAGAGATGGAGAGAGAGCAAGAGTGAGAGCAAGAATGAGAGAGAAAGGGGAGGGCCCAGAGCAGTCTCCATAGTTGTATATCATTAGTTTCAATATAATTTCATTCCATATCCACACAGGTGGATATGGGGCCACATGGAGTGGGAACCGAACTGGGGGCCCCTTGCATGGCAGGCATGCCCCAGTGCAGCATATGGATTTGCACAGGGGGCCGAGTTTCGATCCCCGGACCTTGCATTTTCAAGGTAAGAGCTCAACCTGTTGAGCTATGCTGGCTTCCCTAGAGCTAGAGGGTGCTTCTTGACAGTCAGATGGAGTCAATTTTATTTCTAGCACAATCTCATTGAATTAGTCAGGCTTCTCCCGAGAAACAGAACCAATAGGATATGAGGGCTGCCTGGAAAAAATCCAGCCAATTGTCATTATCACTAGAATGGCTACATGGCTGGATATTTTCTGGACAGCCCTTGTATATTAAGAGATTCATTACAGGAATTGGCTCACATGATTATGGAGGCCAAAAACATTTCACAGTCTGCCCCAGGCAAGCTGAGATAGAAGGTCTCGAATACTAGGATAATGAGGATAGGGAGAAAGATATCATTAAAACTGTGCTTTGAGAAAATGAATATGGGGATATGTATCAGAAGAGGGAGGCAACAGACAATACTGCACAATACAATCATACAAGTTTGAATTGCTAAGCACCAATGCAAGAACAAACGAAAAGGAACTTTTGAACTTGCTGGGCAGAATTGTCTGCATTTTACTTGATTATAGAAGTTGTGGTGCAACTCATGGGCTTGACTCATGCAAAAAGGAATTGTGTCAGTTTTCTATGTATCATCAGCATATTTCTGAAGTACCGGTAATCATAATACCTGATTATGGCCTGCTTAGGCTAGCATTAAAATTCATGTTACATAAATTTAGGGAAGGCATGTTCTGCCAGGAAATTAGATGAAATATAAAGACAAACTTCCTGGTGCTGAAAGTCAGAAGAGACAGGAGAGTGAAGGTGATACAAGTACTTGTTCTGCGATAGTGATGTTGATACTAAGTTTTCATCTCAAATTCTTTATAGGCAGCTATGTGGCAGGGTCTGACTCCTGTGTGAGGTTGAAGTTTATCTAAGTGACCCACAGTGATCATGGTCACACTTTTCCATTGTCACTAGCAAAGACTAACTGAAACGAACATAACCATCTTCTTCTTAATTAATTTATTTTATTTTTTTGAACTGAACTGGTGGTCATTTCCTATCTCTTGGGGGCCAGAAGGAGTAGGGATCTCTCTGATACTGTGTGGCAGGCATTGTGAGAGGGTTCAGTAGAGCTCTGCCTGCAAAAGACACCAGGGCTAATCCCTGTGCTTTTCCAAGTCAGCAGAAGCCTGAAGAGGCTAAAAGAGATATTGAGTCACTGTGAAATGCTCCAAATTAGTACGCTGAGCTTTCCACCAGTATGTGAGGCAAGCAGTGCCCTGCGCACATAATCACACCCCTCCTGTAGAAATGCAAAACATGGAGCCTCAGAGTGTAATTGTTTCTGTAAGACTCCAAGAGTCAACTTTTCTTTCCCAAGACAAAAACAGGTCACAGGGAAGACAGGGCTCTCAGAGAGCATAATCGCCTAAGACTTCAGGGCTGGGGAGAGGAAAAATAACAAGGAATAAACTGACCTTCTCTGAAGATTCCATCTATAACTAACCAGGACCACCCTGCAGGTAACCTTTGACCCAGGGTCAGAAGTAGTGTTGATCAGTCCTATGAAAGGGCACCACTGTTCACCAACTTGCCCTAAATCTATCCACTTATCTCCATCCTTCCAAGACTCTCTTAGGGGAAATAACCTCCTAAACGGGTCTCTCTTATTATGGTATTACCCTATTAGATCCATTCTACACAGTGCAGCCTCCTATCTAAACCTTTCAGTGACTTTTATATTTAGAGGGCGGTGGGGGGGGGGGAATCCAAATATTATACCATGACCTAAATCAATATGATTGCCTTTCTGAATGCATTTACTATCATTTTTCCTTAAACGTGCTCACTAAAATTCAGGTACCCGGCCTGCCTTCTTTCTGTTCTAGAATATTGCAAGTTCAATCTTACCCTTTCGGCTTTGCACTGATTTCTCTGCATGGTATTGTTATCATGTGACTCTAGGTCTTTGTGTACCTGGCTCTTTGAAATCATTCAGGTCAGTTCAAATGTTATTTCTTTAGAAGGCCTTCGGTGACCCAATTTAAAGAGCTCTCAGTCTTCTTTCTTACGTATCATTATTTTATTTCCATCATTATACTTTGGACTCTCTGAACACTTTGTTTACTTTTGTTTGTTCACTCATTTATTGTCTTATCTGTCTCCATCTTCTAGAAGTTAAACTCCATGCAGACAGGATGTTGTATGTCTTATCTGCTGTGTTTCCCCAGGGTCCAGACTTGAGTTTTCCATAGTAGATGCTCAATGAGTATGTTTTTTAAAATGAGTGAACGAAATAGATTACTCACTGATTTATAACATTTCACAACCTGTTTTCTTCCTGGTGACATTCATTCAACAATTTATGTTTTAATCTGTAAAGTACTCTATCCTGCTTTTTATAATGTACCGGTATATGTTTGTAAGAGTGAATTACTTACATTTCCCTGAACACACCATTATGTCTCATTCTTTCATGCATTTCTCCATTGTCTTCTATCTCAGGGCCAGGCCCTCTTTTTATTTTCTTGACAATCTAGAAAATGTTTTTATCTTTTCAACTCCTGCCTATGTCCAAGCTTTGTGAAATTCATTGCCCTTTCTTTCCACCTTCTGTACTCCTTTGGAACTTTGTGCATTATTATACTCCATGGTAATACATTTCACATTATCTTGTACTTAATTTTTTTCTTATATATTCCTCTTAAACTATAAGATTTTTGAGAGTAAAAATAGAACATTATTTATTGGTGTATTTCCAGTAAGCACATCATGTAGGCACATGATAAGGAGTTGTTGACTCACTCAGAAAACACTAGTCTAGTGTCCACTAGAGACCATGGATGGCTTAAAATACCTGAGAAAGAACAACAAACACAAGAAAGTTTCTATACTCATGAAGCTTTTGTTTTGGTGAAAATATAATAAACCTGTGTGAATAAACCCAGGTTCCAATTTTACATGTGAGCTTACTTAGGCACTGATAATATATATAACTTGATACTGACTTTAAGATTTTAGATTGTAAATAAATTATCTTTATATAAAATATTTTGTAAATGACTCTAGAAATTTTAGAAATATTTTAAAGGTAAAGAATGCCCATGTTTTAAAGTTTTAATGTGCATATATTTCCCAGTACAACAGCCCAACACTGACTGTAGGGACATTTGATACCGTAAGTTTAGGAATAGGAATCCAGGCTTCATATTAAAGACCCATCACAGTATTTCAAATTGTAAATCAAATTCTGTTGGCATTACCTTTACTTGCCCATTCATATAGATTTGATTTCATTCACTGCATATGAATTTTATAGATTGAACCCACAGTTTCTGAGGATCTTGCCATCACCTTTGAATGGTCTTTCTGTGTGTTGTACATAGAGAGTAGAATAGAAACTTCTGTATAGTAGAGTAGTTCAAATCAAAGTTTTCAGAACCAGACTGGAATTAAATCTCTGTTTTGCCACTACCTAGCTATGTGACCTTGAGCAGGGTAGTTAATTTTTTTCCCTTTTTTTTCTTGTTAAGACTTATTTTATTGTTTGAGAGAAGGTGAGAGAGAGAGAGAGAGAGAAGGGGGAGGGCCCAAAGCAGTCTCCACAGTTGTACATTCATTAGTTGTGACTTGGTTTCATTCCACACAGGTGGATGTGGGGCCATGCAGGGCAGGAACTAATCTTCATGGGTGGTGAGAACCTTCGCTGCCAAGCCATCCCAGTGTTTACCAGTTGTGCTGCAGTTCAGCGTGTGGGTTTGCACTGGCCAGGGCTGGGAATCGAACCCTGGACCTCACAATTGTGAAGCAAGTGCTCAACTGCTGAGCTATCCCGGCATCTCATTAAATTTTCTATTGCTAAATTTTATTTTTTATAAAATGGGGCTAAATATAATGCCCACCATATAGGTTATGATGAACTATAAATTGAGGTAGGTATATATACAGCAAGAGATTTTTCATATACAAAACAACAACAACAACAAGCAGAGGGCATTCATTTTGCTTCTATCTCCATAAATTAATAAAGTGGTAGTGGTCTGTGGGTTGCGTGATGCCAAACTATCAACCTCATCTCTCTTAGCACCAGCATATTCCATAAAAGATAAATGTCTCAGAGAGTGGTGTGTTAGGGCTGCCACAGTGATACCACAGACTGGGTGGCTTAAACAACAGAAATTTGTTTTCTCAAAATTCTGGAGGCTAGAAGTCCAAGATCACGGTGTCAGCAGGGTTGATTTCTGGTGAGGCTTCTCTTCCTGACTAATAGATGGTCACCTTCTCACTGTGTCCTCACATGGCTTTTCCTCTGTGTGCACGTGTGCCTGGTATTTCTTCCTTTCTTATAAGGACACCACTTTTGCAGAATGAGGGCCTACCTTCTTTACTTCATTTACCCTTACTTCCCTCCTTAATGTCCCTATCTCCAAACACAGTCATACTGAGGGTTAGGGCTTCAACATGTGAATGTTGGGAAGATACAATTCAGTGCATCACCGAAGCTATGAGGACTATAAGAGAAACATATACAAAGTGACCAAATAAGTACCTGATGCATCAGATTGGCCCTCAATGATTATTGATATTTTGACTGAAAAACTTAGCAGCAATTAGGAATTCAGGGCCAAGGGTCAGACCTTGAGCAATAATGACTTCATGATGGCAAGGCCATACAATTTGTAGTTATAATTGTCCCTCATTTTATAAGAGCAGAACTAAGGAGGTTAGTAGATCCTGGGGCTCATAAGGTCAGAGTCAGCTTCTGAATCAGGTTGGCTCTATCCAGAGCACTGGGTCTATTTATTCTATGTCAGGCATGGAGCAGCCATATTAGCTTACCACTGTCTTACACAGCCACCCATCCCAGGGACAGTCCCTGCTATTTATCTTCAATGAAGCTTGGCTGCACTTGAATGAAGACCTAAGCACAGTCAACTACCAGAGAGCTTTGGCAGAAAATTTTGGCCACAGACCTGGCTTCCCTATCTATGTAAACTTTTTCAACCATAGAGATATGTGGGCTGATGAAAAAAAAAATGTACAGCCCTTTGAAAATTGAAGATTGAGGTTAGTACAGACAGATGCTAGGGATATCTCATTTGTCTTTAAACTTGGTTTACGGAAACCTCTAGCTTCGAAGCTCTTAGCATCAGACCACCTAACCATGAAAATGATGGAGCTAATACTAACATTCTTGGTTCTGAGGCTGCAAGAAGAAAGGTTGTTTCAGCCTCAGGCTTGGAAGGGCAAGTTCACGGCCTGGGAGTGCGCACCTGCCCTGGCTCCCCAGCATGCTCACTGAAGAGCTCTCTGGGGAAGGCTGAGACTTCAGACACTCAAGCAGACAATGAAGGGCAGTTGACTCTAGTCCCCTTGACCTTTAAACTCTTTTCTCATCTTTGGTAGCCTTTGGCTCTTGTTAACCTTGCCCACTAATTCTACTTTTCAGTACAGATATGTCATGAAACAGGATCTAAGAATCATTAAACCAAAGAACCTAAGAGCTTGAAGGAAAATGTGATAATATGTTCAATATATTAAAAAGAAAGAGAAACTCAGTGAGAAGCCATCTATTCCTGAGAAAACCCACCATCTCAGCTTATGGCAAAAATGTGATTTAAAAAAGCAACTCTCCTGGGTCCCAAAGCAAGACTCTGTATTAGGCAGTGATTAAACATAGTGAGAACTAGGCTTGACTTAGTCCATACACCAAGCCTACGGTGAAAGCTGCCTGCTTAGATTTCAGACCAGTGGTCTTGTTGTGCCATAACAGATCATGTTCACACAATCAAGTTGCTGTGGTCAAGCGAATTCTAACAGGAAGATAACGAAAGAGCAAGAACATTTGATGAGAAAAAGTAATCAACCAAACTAAATGTCCCTCTCAGTCTCAATTGCCCCTCATAAGAGCTAACAGTCATTCCCTACCACATTCTACTCACTGCTCTAAACACTTCACATGTACTACTTTGAAATACTCTTATTATCCCCATATTTTAAATGAGAAAATTGCACACAGGTTAAATAAACTACAGAGGAGCTACTTGGTTATTACTTAAGTAGTCTCTGAAGCTGAGATTTTAAACTAGACTGCTTGGCTCTATAGCCTGCCCATCTGACCACTAAACACTTTTGCTTGTCGATACTGATAGCGTTTTTATGTTCTTCATTTTATTTATTTATTTATTTAGTTAGTTAGTTCATTGATCATTCTCTTTGACCTATTGTCAATGAAGTAAAAATATAAGCCCTTTAAAGGCATGGGGCTGTCAGTATAGCTCAGTAGGTTGAGCTCTCATCTTGCCGCCCTGAGGTCCAAGGATCGAATCCTGGCCCTGGCCTATGTGGATCCGTATGCTGAACTGGGGTGTGTCCCCAGTTCAGTTTTCACTGGGGTGAGCTTCCCATGTGGGAGGCCCCCAGTGTGGCTCCCGCCCTGGGGGCATGCTTTTCATGTAGGAGGCCCCCAGCTTGTAGAATCATGCTTCCTATGCAGGAGGCCCCTGGCCTGGTTCTTGCCCTGCACAGACCCACGCCCATCTGTGGAGTGAAACTATATCAGAAAACTAATGACGCACAACTATGGAGACTGCTCTGAGCCCTCCCCCTTCTCTCTGTCTCTCTTTCTCTTTCTGTCTCTCCCTCTCTCTCTCTCTCTGTCAAAAACAATAAAACTAAATCTTTAAAAGAAGGGACCTCTGTTGATTTCCCTTGGGCCTTTACCTAGTGCCAAGCATCAAATTGTTATCTTGCAAATAAATTGTTGAAGTGAAATCCTCACAATGCAGTTAAAAATTCTTTGCTCATTATGATTAAAGACAAATGTGAGAGGATTCTCATCCAATTTTATTTGCTACTTAGAAATAAATTGCTCAGGCATTATATTAAGAGCCGACAGCACAGTTCTCATCCCACCTCTATAGCTAAAGTGGACAGTGTAGCACCCATCAATACCATTGCAATACTATTCTGACCTGAGCTGACACCAATGAGAGATCCTTGCAAAGTGATTTTCTTTTTGGCTTCTTTTGTTGATAAGCATCTCACCTTATATAGTCAGTTTCATCCTCTACTCCCTGGGATATTGCATTGCTAAGACCTAAGATTAGTTGCTTGTAGAAAAACAAGTGGGCGTTTACAGCAGGCTCTGTTAGAATCATTACCCATTCTCCTTCCATCCAGCCTGGACCAAATGTCCAGATTCGTGACTGTGTTCAAAAAGCAGTGCTCAAATCCATAATCTCATTTTTAAAAATAAATTAGATCTTTCTAGACGAAGGAGAAAAAGTAGAAAACAGTTTTATTGTAGTTATTTTGGAAGAGTGACCTGAGAACAGAAAGGATACTCAGCAACTATTTGTTGAATGAATGTGTGGATTGAAAAATGTTTGTGGAATTTTACATTAAGAAGACTCCATTCCCAAAGGATTGGCCTGCTGCCAACGACACCGTTTCTTCCTACTTAATACATTGCCACTTTCCCCTTGTAAAGAACAACTGATTCCAGTATGTGTTTCCTCACCCAGCCTTTCCATTTTTCATAAATCACTTAATAACAGTCTTCCATTGGTCAAGATCTATGTGAAATTGGAATGCAGAGGTGACACAGATAAGGTCCTTGAGCACAAGATTATTTCTTAGCTTCTTCTATTCATTGACTCAATATCTCTGTGTGGAATTATTGATTTACATTCATATTCTAGGAAGGCACTGAAAACTCCGAAAACAACAGGTCCTTTGTCAAAAGTCTCCCCTAAGTGACAGAAATGATCATCTAAAGTAACTTTCTTGTTTCATGAGTCTGATACCTTGGTCATAATTAATTGGACCAAAAATGAGTCATTATCTATAGATTGGAAAGCTCATCAGATTGTATCTTTTGGAAAATCTAAAGAGAACTTTCAGCAGCAAAAGCAAAAGTGGGTAGAGAAATTATACAAATTGTTCATTCCACCAATAATAATAATAATAATGAGGATGCACCCTTTATTAATCAGAAAATGTTAAGTTATTCTGCGGTAAAGAATAGCTTCAATCTCTCAGTGGCTTAACCTAACAAAGGTTTATTTCTTACGCACACATCTTCATCATTGCCAGTGGTAGTTCTGCTCCATACAGTCATGCAGGGACCCAGGCTGATGGATGATGTCACCGCCTTGTTACTGCACCACCTGGAACATGCAAACTTCTCAGTCATGACCAGAGGCAAGGGAGACTGGAGAATGATGCATGGGGCTTTTCATGGTCTCAACCAGGAAATGACAAATGTCACTTCTGATCAAATTTTATTTTCTGGGACTAATCGAATGATTCTACTTCGCTGCATGGTTCTGGGAAATGTAAGGAAGCCATATTTGGTAACCATCCCTCTTTCTGCCTCATAGAACTAATACTAAATATTTATGTATTTATAGTTTGGAGGTCTGTCCTAATTAATGATGCACATTATCAGAAAAACAGTCAAATTTGAAAGGATACATGATTAGATTAAACTGTAAAGCAATGTTCTAATCTATTTTTCCCTGCACTCTATCTCATCTTGCACACTCATTGGAGATCACAATTCCGAAGTTATTAATGTATCATGATGTTTGTCTTCCTGTGAGGCAGGGCTATCAAATTACTTGAAAGAATTTCTTTTTTTCCTCTGCCCTCTTTCCCTTACAATGAACGCTCATTTATGGGGACAATCTGAGTTTACCTTTGTTCTAAGCAACCTAAAAACATTTAGCTAACAAAGTTCTGTCTGGGATCCATTAAAACATTTCCATCTAGAAGCGGGACCTAGCTGCTTGCTGACTCAGAGAAAACAGTAACATCCACGCTGTTCATTCACCCAAATCCATGTGAATCCTTCCTGCAAATATTTCTTGTGGCCCTTTCCAGCACAGTGCCTGGCTCATGAAGCTCATTCAAAGATGATCTGCTGTTGAGTATTCAGCCTCAAGGCAAGGTGGGTCCCTAGCACAGTAGTTCTCCCTACTTTGTCAGCATTCACACACGGAAGCATAGATTTCTCAGAGAAGAAAAAAGAAAAACCTTGGACTTCATTCTGGAAAATATCAGTCCTCCTTCTCAGGAGCAAGTCCTTTAACCTGTGATGGAGAGGGAACCAGAAACAGGTATGGCTCCCAAAACCATGGGACAGGTTTAGCTTGCTGTGCAGTTTCTGCTTCCAAATCTGCTAGACAGTGGATTCCTCCTGGGGAGGAAGAGTAGGGGGTATTCAGAGATAGAAGGAGAGTTTTACTAACTGAAGTCTCTCAAGATGTCCCTGAATCAGGGACAAGGAGATGTCCATCATCCCTGTTCCAACAGTAAATTCAGGTCATAGCACTTTCCAATGCTCTCCTACTTCCCATTGACTCCCGGGAGCTTGACAGTTACTCTGAGACAAAGATACAAATGTTCCTGCATCTGCATATTGTCACATGTTAGTCATTCCATTAATAAAGGGCACCTACCCTGTGGGCTTTTACGACCTGATAGGGAATTAGTTTTCCATTTTATAAATACAATTTGGATAGCTTAAGCTTTCAAAGACAAGGACAATATTATTTTCCACCTCTAAGTTGCTGTGATTATCAGAAACATGGATACTAAAAAATAATATATGGCCATAGAAAAGATAAGCATTTATGCCTACCGTCCTATGTACAAAGAGCAGAGGGCATCCTTCAGATGCCTACATAAACCTGGGTCAAAATCTCTCTCTCTCTCTCTCTCTCTCTCTCTCTCTCTCTTTAAAAGATTTATTGTTTGAGAGAAGGTGACAGAGAAAGAGAAGTGGGGAGGGCCCGGAGCAGTCTCTATATTTGTTGTACATCATTAGTTGTAACATAGTTTCATTCCACACAGGTGGATGTGGCACTACACAAGGCAGAAACCAAACTGGGAACAATTCAGCATATGAGTTTGCATGGGCGGGGCCTGAGATTCGATCCCTGGACCTCGCGGTTGCAAGGCAAGCAATCAACCTATTAATACCCATGACTTCTAAGAAGAGTACTGGGCAGACTAGAGATTGAGGCTTACAGAGGTAACATGGCTTGCCCAAGGTCATAGTGTCAGGAAATTACAGAGCTGGGATTCAAATCTTCAATAGTCTTATCCCAAATATGGTGCCCTTAGCCAACAGCTTATTGCAGTACTTACTCTTGCGTTATCAAAATTCTCCATTGTTGATGTCTCAAGCAATTAATAAATTGGCAATGAAGATGGGCTTTAGAGACTGAAGACCCACTAGGTGTGGAAGACACACACACACAGCTTTTATTAGATTGGTCTCCCTCCTAAGGGAAAGGGGTGGAAACAGCATTATTTAGCAAAATCAGACAAGCATCAGCCAGGCAACAGCTGTGCCTCCCTGCAGTGTGAATTTTCAAAGCAGAGGCTGAGGTTTTCTTCACAGGCAGGTGTTTTGTGTCATCAGTGTCTCACTTGTAACAATGTCTGGAATTGCTAACGTGAGAAGTAAATGTCAAAATTAACTGACCTCCTGCTGATAGCCTCCTTCATGACCAGACTATTCAAAGAGTGACCGGTCCCCAGCATGTGGGCAGAAGGGAACTATGTACACACACGCTTTGAGAGCCACCCAATGCCAGGCAAGTGTTCCCAGGTCTGACAGCAACAGGAGACCGAGGGAAAGCACGAAACAGACTTTTCTGTCTTCTCGACCCTTCTAGGAAACAGTCCCTGTGAGCTTCTCTTACCTTCATAATAGGTTTGGGCTGCATTTGTAAGGCTAAGATGTGCTCAAATACCCCGCAAACAGGAAGGGTCCCCAATAATAGGTGAGAACAGTGTTATGTACACACACACCTGCATGCACATATGCCCTCTTCATCATGTTTTTCTTTATCATGTTTACTATGGGACTTACAAAATCTAAGCACATGCATGACTGTACCTGACTACATAGCAACCCCATGTGGTAAATCCCGTGTTACAGGCAAGGAGCAAGGCTCAAAGAGCTGTGCCTTGGCCTTGGTCAATCCAGTGTTAAGTGACAGTAGTCTCAGGGGCATGAGGCTTTACTCTTCACATTTTGTGTGCTTGAACTTCACCCAGAGTCTCCAAGGTGAAAAATCATTGAGCTTAGCATCGCTGGTTATACTAACTTGGCTTCCCTTCTCTCTCACCCAGGAATTTCCTCAGGCCTCCAGACGGGTCTCAAAAAAGCATGAGTTCTGGCAGGAAGCCACGAAACATGCTGAATTACCGCTGGGAAGTCAGACACTCATGCAGTGACAAAGCTACACAGCAATGCCTCCACCCTAGGAAAACAAGTCAACAAATAGGTAACTATTTTTTCTTTTCTAAAATGAGAGATCGATATGAGGCAGATAAGCCCAATCATAAACCGTTGCTTATTGTTCACCTTCTTTAGTCTGAGTTGACTGCCAAGAATACTTCCTTAATAATACCTTGTTTTTCACTTTCCGAATCAAAATAATCTTATCTTTAGTTGCAGAAAAGCAGGACACTTTGTTGCAAAAACACCTTTCTTTCTAATGCCTTACAACACTCTCTTTGTAACAAGGGACCAAAATTCCAATTTTCAATCCCTGAATGTACTCTTTCTCCCATACTTACTCCCTCCCTTCAACAACCCAGTGACACACCTATGCTGTATCACATTCTACACAGGGTAGCAGCCAGGCCTTTGGGGAAAATACAGATAAGACTTTTTAAAGAAATCACCATGTCTTTATTCATGCTGCTTTCTTCATGTATAACCCTGATCTCAACCATTGATCCATACAGTTCTTTAGGTTCTTCAAAGGCTCTACCCAGCCCCGCCTCCCTGGGAACGCTGATGCTCAGTGACTTGGCAAGAACCTTTGGCCTTACTGAGATCTGCAAGCAATAGAAAGGTAAGAGGGACCAGCAGGCAACAAGGAGGCAAATGGTCATGCTTGGAGATGGATGGTCAGTGTGTTAGTTCATTGAGCAATAAGAACCATTATAGATCATTGATAATATTAATTTTTTTAATGAATAAGCATAAGCCAATTAGCAGGATTTTGAGGGAGAGAGAGAGCACCTGGTAGAAAGAGTTTAGTCTCTTAGAAAAATCAGATGTTCTTGAAGAGGAACTTTCTGAGAAAAGTATTTATCTGAGAACACCAATGTATCAAGTGACTAGAACAGAGAAAGCTTCTAAACTAGTGTGGGCCCTGACGCAGTGTGTGTTTGTGTGTGTCTATGTGCATGCCCACACGAGTAGGGGTGTGATGGGGTCCTTATAGCCCTCATAATCCGAGTTCCACTTCCCGTGGTATGAAAATGCCTTCAGCACCCAATTTCTCTGAGTTAGTCGTGTTTTGGTTCACAAAACAACTGACATTGTTCAGAATCTCAGCCTCACCTTCTAGTAGGAACTCTCTTGTGGCTTCAGCAAGGGGGCAAGAGACAAGAGGGCATTGAGTGTGGACAGAATCCTGTAGAAAAATGATGGTTCCCAATATCAGTTAAAATGATTGGTTCCCAGTATCAGTTAATGGTCTCAACATTTTTCTACTCCTTTTTAAATAAACCAGACAAAACCCATATGTTGTTTATCTGATGGTTTAACTTTTGGATAAAAATGAACTTCCTTCACAAGTTGCTCAGGATTCAAGCAAGCTGCTATTTATGTGTATCTAAATATGTAAATATGTGTTTGTTACTAGAACAAACTCCTGCTCTGACACGCAGGCATTGTTAGAATGAGGAGGAAATTCTGAGCCCATATATTAAAAAATGCTCACTACACAGAAGAAAAGCAGATGCACATTTCCACAATAAGGTAAAATCCAATTTCTATTTATGTCATCTCTGCTACCGGCATAATAAAACATTTGCATATTGTTAAAAGAGAAATGAGAGAAGCATTGAATAAGGTGTTAGGAGGTTGACCAAATCAGAGATTGAATTTCAACACATCTGGAAAAGATATGTGTATAATTACTCTTTCTGATCTGGTATCTATGGAAACAAACATATATTAATACCCAGAATAGATCACTGTGTCTGTGTTCATGTAGGACAGAGCCCATCCCTTCCTGACACCGTCACTTCAGAGCCTAAGGCCCAGGTCTCCTCTCCACAGGCTGCCCTAGGTCTACGGACGGCCTGTTTTGGTATTTGATCAAATCTGAGCCCCCACTTTCCAGACCGTGTGAGATGCAGGTTTTTCCAAGGCTAAAAATACGAATTTCAGTCATTTGCTTTGTAAAACCCAAAAGACAGAAAGGCTACAACAGGAATCCCATATCAGTACGCGTAAATTCAAGACGCAGTTGCAGGTCAGACAAACGGGGGACCGTCTCCCCGACGTGTCTGCCTTCACCACACAGACGCTGGAACCTGCAAGGCGCTTCCGGGAGTGGAGGGAAAGGCGCCACAAGGTGGCGCTCTGCTGGGAAGCGGGTTTGGTACCACTTCTCCAGTTCCTAGCCTGGATACCTCTGACTTGTTTGTCAGAGTTTTACGATTTCTCCAGCACTGAAAGACTGTCACTCAGAATAGCCTCTGACCATGTAACCACTGCTAAGTCCAAAATTGAGACACAGTGTTCTCTTCGAATAATTAGCGAGCAAAGAAGGGGTGGCGAACTCGGATTTCCAGCAACAGGGGGAAGATGAGGTGCGTTGCTGCCAATACATATTTGTTTAAACCTGCGCTGATGAGAAGTAGGAGCATCCCGAGGAATTAAAAATGTATGTGTTCATAAAAAAAAAAAAGAAAGAAAGAAGAAGAAGAAAAGCCAGTATATCTCAGTTATCTATCTTTTCCTGAATCATGTCATTTGGGGCCCTTTCCATTGTTACGAATGGCATGTCTAAGGCTAAAGAGCAAAGGTATTATACACCATCCTGGAGATTCACGATGCTGATGAAAAGATTGTTTGTGTGTGTGTGTGGTGGGGGATACTTACCTTTAAGGTGATTGTCATTGACTATGATTTGTTATTTTACTCTTAAAAAAATATATTTATTGAGTAGCTACTATATATGCAGATAAAGCTGAGGAAGGGACTAGAACATGAATGGGGGGTCTATTTACTCAGTCTGGCCAATAGAGGCTCCTTTAATTAGGTGCCTTCTGAACAGAGCCCTGAGTGCACGGAGAGAAGCAGCCAGGTGAATGTCTCAGGGAGGATGTTTCCAAGCAGAGAGAAGAGTGAATGTGCAAGGACACGAGCAAACACTTGTGAGTGGTCTGCAATTAATCTGTCAGATTAGAAGTAACTTGATTCAGGAACGTCTGCATCTCATGAGGACTGGGAGGGAAGGGGCTTGTAAGGATGTTAGAACTGACTTCATGTTCTCTAACCGGTGACACACAAAAAGCTTCATGCTCTTCCAGCCAGCAATGCATTTTCCATCTTTTAAGTGCTACTTCCACTTTTAGATTTACGCAGCTCAAATAAAGTGTAAATAGAATAAAACATTCAGACAACACATGCACACAGCAAGAGACTCCTCAAAAGGGAATTGTGCAGTATCGAAATCGAGCGAACATCTGATATAAATAATACCAGCCATAGCACGCAGGGAGCGACTTTGTTAAGATGGCCCTGGTGTGTCAGATTTGGAAATTTGTAATCGCATTTCTGAGTGCTTCCCCAAGACCAGCACTGCAGCCACTGCTGTGAAGGAGGTAAAACAAAAGAAATGCAGCACCCATGTCCCCAAGGAGCTAATGCCTGGTTAAAATGACAGCATCCCTGACTGTATCTTCATGATGAGTCTAAGGAGAACAGGTTGTCTCAAGCTTTGACATCAGACAGAAAACAGTTCAGAGTCCAGTTCTACCACCTATTAGCTGTCGACCATAGGCGAGTCTTTTAACTGTTTAGAAACTCAGATTTCAGCAGGGGCATTATACCTACCTCCTTAGGCATGTTGTGAGAATAAATTAAATAATGTACATAAAGCAATTAGTATCATGCTGTATGTTTCCCTTTGAAATGGTAAGATTATTTATTCCTGGGAAGCTGGAGGCAGCTTTCAAAATGGCCTTTACATAATAGTCAATTTATCCATAGCCGAGCCATCGTTTAGTAGTCATCCACATGCCTAGATACTATATTGGTGCAGGGCAAAGGGAGCAGATTTGGCATGACTTATGAAATGTATTTATAACTATAATCATGTCTGTACTATATGCCTTTTTATATTTTAAATAAACATTGTCATGTCTCTGTGAATTATGTTCATTATATGTATCAATTCATTTCCATCTAGAATGCATAATCATGGATTTTTTGTTTGCCAAAGCTCAGAACATATGGATATTACAAATTTACATATCCAATCAGTTAGCCATCTCACATGCTATATAAGACTTACTATATGCTGGATTCTGGACATATAAAATCAAATTGGGTCTTGCTTTCCAGAAAAGCATACTATAGTGATGGGGCAAGAGATATAAAGAATACTTGCAATGTAAGGTGATCATCGCTGGTATAGAGATAACTGCATTTAGCATGGAAACACTGGAGAATGATTAATTCCATTTAGGTGTTGGTGGTCCCTGAGGGAGTCTGAAGCTCTTAGGAGAGGTGAGGATGAAAATCATGTCTGCAAGTATAAGCATACGGTATGTGCTAGGTAGATGAGATCAGCCTGAAGAGTTTGTGGAGTAAAGTTGGACAAAGAGGGACAAGAAAAGAGGAAGGTTAATGGAGGAAATTAAGTAGTTAAAAATGATAACAGAAAAGAGATCAATAAAGAAAATCTTGAAACTATCACACCCATTTACCCCACACAGTTTCATTAAGAACTGTATATACTGTTTGATTCTGGAGACATACACCTGACAGATATATGACCACAGAGACACATATCACTGACCCCTACATTATGTTCCCTGAACATGTGGTCACCAGTGTTCAGGGAGAAATCTTGCCAGACTTCTCTAACCTAGAACAAACTTCTATCAGGTAATTTTTCACTAGGCTCTATAAGGTGGTAAAGGTTGGACTCAAGGGTTAAAAAACGTTGTTGTAAACCAGGAAGTGGATATAGTGGCAAGACACTAAAGGAAGTGAAATGAGCTTCAAAGCTAGCAGGACTATACTTTGAACATCCACATAAGAAAACATACCAATATGTCTCTCTTATCAGAAACATACTTAGGTTTGTGGTCAGGCTTCTCCAAAGAAACAGACCAGTAGAACAATAAGATCTATATAATAGAAAAATAGGTGATAGATGACAGATAGGTAGATAGGTAGGTAGGTAGGTAGGTAGATAGATAGACAGATAGACTAGATAGATTATAGATAGATAGATAGATAGATAGATAGATAGATAGATAGATAGATTATAGATAGATAGATGACAGATAGATTATATAGATGATAGAAATAGATGATGATGATAGATGGATAGATAGATAGGTAGATGGATGATAGAAAATAGATAGATGATGATGATAGATAGATTAATAGATAGACAAGAAAGGAGATTGCTTTATTTTAAGAATTGGCGGATGCTATTTGGGGGACATGTCCAAAATTTGCAGGGCAGATCTAGGGAACAGCTGATTTTGCAGCTCAGGCCTGAAGGCAGCCTGGAGGCAGAATTCTTTCCTCTGTGGGGAACCTGTCTTGGTTCTTAAGGCCTTCAACTGATTAGATGAGGCCCACCTGTATTATGGAGGATAATGTGTGTATTCGAAGTCTACTGGTTTATATATTAATCACATCTAAAAAAGTACCTTCACAGCAACATCTAGGCTGGTGTTTGAGCAAACATCTGGGCACCACAGCCTTGGCAATCTGACATATAAAATTAACCATCAGAAGATTGGGTTTTGTCCCTGGAAGAGCTTATGAAGGGCAAGAGGGGCTTACAGTCTTCTAAAGCAGTTCCTTGTTTTAGTCAGTAGACCATAATAGACTGCTAACAATGATGAAGGGCCATGCTAACCATCAGCACTTAATGAAATTCCATTTATTCGTTCATTCTTCTTGTAAATGTTCACTGAGAGCATCGTATTTGTTTGATCCTGCCATTTGAATGAAATCAATAAGTTACTGACGGGTCCCAAGAAGCGTCTGATATAAATATCAAGGCTAGACTAACCTTTAGGAACAATCTGTCTGACCTTCTCATTTTAGAGAAATGTGCAGGCTCTGACTCCTGACCACACAGTATTCTAATTCCAGAGCTGGAGTCCTGCCTCAGAAAGTCTGATTCCCACTTCATGAAAATTCACACACTGCTCACATTTCTGCACTTAACCTCATTTGCCAACCATCGTGCAAGCTGCCCGAGAAGGCCTGGGCCTCGTTGCACAATGAGGTGAGACACAATGAGAATTTTCAGAAGTATGACAGTGATGCAGAAAAACAGCAAAATGTGACAACGATCCAAGACCCTCTTATCTGCTCCTTAGGTGGGCTGCTAAACAGTATATTTTAAACACAAACAACAGATGGACTTGTATTCTTTTCCTCACCACTAAGAAATAAGACTGAGAGGGAAGCATTGAGAAAGCAGCTACTGACTCCTGAGTACTATTGTGAGAGAAGGTAGAGCCAAAGAGGAGGGTCCCCAAGGCAGGGGAGGATCTTCTATAAGAGGGGTAATGGGGGCTGTGAACTCTTGATTTCCACTCCTCACCAAGGAACCAGTCAGCTCAGGCTTTGGGAAGCATCTCCTCCCATTGCATCGCTGAAGAGCTTTTAAAAAGAAAGAAAGAAAAGAAAAAGAAGAAAAAATAAAAGAATCCACAGCAAGCCCTCCATCTAGAATGTAGCTTGTTTCTTGGGGGGGGGGGGGGGGGGGGGGGAGGAAAAGAAAAGAAACTTAATACAACAAAAAAAGAAATTCTTAGCACTGTTTTTTCAGTTCCTGTCCCATTCTTGTTAATCTAGTTGAAGGAGGTTTTATCTCTGAGCGAAACAGGAAAAATTATTCTTTCTTCAGAACACAGCCCCCTAAAGCATGTGCCTGCTGTTCTATAGGCATGGACAGTGAATTGTGACAGCGAGGCTGCCCTTTCTAAAAGCAACTTGTTTTGCTAGTCAAGCTTCGAGAAATACCTTAATGAATAATAGTTTCAAGCAGGGTTGAACGATATAAATAGAAATGCATAATTTTATTGTTATCTGTATGAGGACTCTCTTTTCAGGCAGCCGTTACATATTACCGTTCTCTCTGGATCAATATCAAGCTGAAGGGAAGCCGGGATGACTCAGTGGGTTAAGCGTTCACTTTGCAGCCCTGGGGACCGAGGATCAAATCCTGGTCCCGGCCTGTGTGGACCTATATGCTGAACTGGGAAGTGCCCCCAGTTCAGTTCTCACCGGGTGAGACCCTGGTCCAGTTCCTGCCCTGTGCAGCCCCGCCCACCTGTGGAATGAAACTATGTGGAAAAACCAATGATGTGCAGCTATGGAGACTGCTCTGGGCCCTCCCCTTCTCTCTGTCTCTGTCTCTGTCTCTGTCTCTCTGTCTCTCTGTCTCTCTGTCTCTCTCTCTGTCAAAAACAAAAACAAAAAAAATATCAAGCTGAGACACAGATACTTCTAGCACATGGAATGATTGGCTGGGCCTTTCTCTCGCCTGGCACTAAAGTATATCTTTTTAAATAAAGCTTATAAAAAGCTAGGTGCAAACTTTATTCCACTGAGTTTTGTCACAATCCTTTCCCAATTTCTGTCACTCTCTACAATCATGTCAACTGAAGACATTATCAGCAGAGAAATTGGCCTGCCATTGTGACCTTAATTCTCTATGCATCTTCTTGTGAGTGATATTACCCAGCTTTTGTAGATCTATCTGTGTCTTGTGACATTCAGGGTAATATCTTTTCAGGAAGAGCTCTCCCCACAAGCAGCCTCAGTAAATCAAGCTTCTTAAAGTAGGTGCTAATTATATTAGTTCTTGAAAAACAATTAAAAATTGAGCATGAAGACATGTTGCAGTTCAAGTAAAAAATATTATTATTATACATTTGATACAATTAACCCACCACTTTTTCAACTCTAGTTCAATGGCTGGAAACATCAAATAAGTGATGTTTTGAGATCATTTGTGATAACGTGGATGAATCTGGAGATCATCGTGCTAAGCAAAATAAGGCTGACAGAAAAAGTCAAGAACCATATGACTTCACTCATATGTGAGATGTAAAACTGAAAGCAACAAAGACACAAAAACTCATGGACACCGACAATAGTTTAGGTTACCTGAGGGTAAGGGTGGAGGAGGGAAGGGGTCAAATGTATGGTGATGGAAGGAGAACTGACTCTAGGTGGTGAGCATAATGCCACACATAGATGATGTATTATAGAAATCTACACTGAAACATATGTAATTTTACTAACCAATGTCACCGCGATAAATTTAATTTACAAAAGGAGATCATGACTTACAACTTAAGATAGGTGCTAATTTGATTAGAAGAGTTGGATTTTTCTTGGGCTTTATTATATTTAACTCTTTGTAAACATACAAAACAAAACAAAAATTGGACTCATGGCTTGAATCATGTGATACTGGCCACTGGTCATCAACGCCTTCTCCCAGGAAAAGGGAGGAGACAATTTTGAGATTCACAAAGCCTTTCTCTAGCAGCTCAATGAGAAGCAGAAATACATTCTCTACCGTTAGTTGATGGAACCATTTCAGTAAAAATTAAAATGAGAATTTATCCTTGGATGAGTACATCTCTGTCTCTGTCAAGAATTCTATGCCTTCTCCACTCCCCACCCTCAAACAAACAAACAAACCAAAAAACCACAGCTAAGCAGTCAATATACTTCAGTGAGCATTTCATTTCATCCTCCAAGCTCAGAAGATGAACTGCGAAAGAGATTGGTGGGAGGTGGTGGAAACCAGGATGGCCCTAAGCACATACACATTGAAAATAGCCTGCGAGGTTGTGCTGTTGCTTTTGTTTTGTTTGGCACACCTCAATTCAAGGAGTTTGTTTCCTGGAATAGTGAAACAGGCTTGCCTATTTTCTTACATTGTGTGTGTGTGAGTATGTGTATCCGTGCTGATTTTCCCTTGCATGTATGCACTTCTTGTGGGAGAGGCCACCATTTTCCAAAATGTACAATATGCAGAACAATTTGCTAATAGAAAACAGAGTACTTGGTTATCTGCTCTAAAAACCCTGGACTCTTTTGTCTCTTTTTCTCTGTATTGGCTTTGGAGGTTGGTTTCCAAGAGCTTCTCAAATTTGTGACTTTGTGTAGGGATTTTGCCCATGAACTTCAGCAAAGGCCTTCTCTGACTCTGCTCACCTAGCAGTTTAATTTTCACTTCCTGATTTAATATCCCCATTTGGGACATCTACTACAACTCCTGCACCATCTGTGTGCACCGATCACTCAGACAGGGTCTTCATTTCCTCTGCCCCATCCCTTTCCCCAGGTCCTCCAAGTGACAAGTCACACTGCATCACTGAACATGGCAGCAGATGCAGATAAAAGACAGGCGATGTTCTTTGACCTTCAATGCTAGATTCCTGTCCAGGGTCTTCTCGACAAGGAATCCTAGTAGAATTCCATGTGCTATTAAAATAAATAGACAAAGAGTGGGTTTGTGGCCCAGAAATAAGCTTCATTTGAATTAAACCACCTCAGATCATGAAGACCCTATCTCATATCTAATGGTTTTATCCGCACCTTAAACATTTGGGGAGAAAGCATTCTTCTGTATCACTTGTTTTTGGTGAATGGCTCCTTTATAAAGCCAAGTACAAAGACGGTGGCATGACCCAGCATTCATTTGCTGATTTTTAAAGCGTTTTCGTCTCAGCAGACCTAGAAAACCAATCCAGATTACAGAGAATTTTTTTCCAGGTAGCACCAGAATGGATCAGGTGCCTAATCCAAGAATGTTAAAGGACATTATACTGAGTGAAATAAGCCAGGCATGTAGGACTAATCCTGCACGATCTTTTTTATATGTAGAATCTTTAAAAGTTGAGTACATAGAAGCAGAGAATAGGACCATGGTTGCCAGGGGCAGGAAGATGTGGTAAACAGGGAGATGTTGGTCAAAGGCTACAAAGTTGCAATTGTGTAGGATGAATAATTCTAGAGATGGAACAGCAGGATGACCACAGGTAATACTACTGTATCAAATACTGAAAATATGCTAAGAACATGGATCTGGTGCTCTCATCACACTCAGAAAGTGGTAACTATGTGAGGAGATGATAGCTGATGGCTACTCTTGGTTAAAGAGACTCAGAAGAGAGGTTGAGACAGCCATGCTCTTCCCTGGGATGTGGTGATTATGGGGAGGAGACATATATAAAATAAACTCTCTTGGTGTCAGTTGAGTTAGCACCATGGGAAAGAAAAAAGTAAGTTTTGCCAATCTTTGTAAATCAATCACTGAGTTAAAATTCAATTAAAAAGTTTCATTTAGTTCTGCTCTTACATCTAACATTCCTGGGAGTTCTGGCAATGAGGAGTTGGGGATGGCAAAGGGGATTAAAATATCATCTTGGTAAACTTATTGGGAGTTGTACCAAGAGAGATTCTGTAATATCTTTGTATGGTCATAGCCCCTTTTGGGCACTCACATCTGACAGTGTGAACCAGGCAAATTCATTTAGAGGAAGTAGCATAAGCTCAAGGCTACTTTCTCAATTGCCTCCTGGCAATAGAAATAAAAATATTTGATTCAGACACAACGCAGTTCACTCTTGAATTTAAAATTTTAATTTGAATGTTCCTCTTGCAATGAATAAGTGCCTCAAATCTAGTGTGTGAAAGCATATGGTAACGTCTGTCACAAAAGCTTTCAGCCTCTCACAGGCTGTGAGAATAACAACCAAAATAACACCTTTGGGGGTGGGGGGGCGTTGAATGGTTTGCATTCTTTCACATGTATTATCCCATTAGACTTTCATAATAACCCTGAGTGATAGGCAGCATGGGAGTAGAATTATGCTCCTCTTACAGGGGCAGACAGTGAGACCTGGTTCGATTAACCAACCAGCACAATGTCACATCACAGGATGGTGACAGAGTCAGATGATAGATCCATTTTGCAGCTGGAGTTACCTCACTCCCATCGTTCCACCGGCATGCTCTGACAGAGAGCTCTGTTGCTTAGTCCTCCCTCCCCCCACAGAGAGTAAATTTAAAATGCTTAAAAGCCCAACACCCATAGGTGCTTATCTGTAGAAATAATATTAACCCATGAGACTGCAAGGCTTTAGGCATGGGGGCTGTGGGGACAGCTCTGGAGGCAAACGCAAGGCCCTATTCGGAGCTGGGGAGAAGGGAGAATACCAGGGTCTCCCTAAGCTGAGTACAGCACCGAATCCTCAGCACACACTTCATGAAAAGACAGAAAAAAGGAGGCCCAATGTTCAAGATTTTTCTGGAAGGTTGGTGAATGAATGTTATCATTAAAGAAAGGTCTAAATCAACACTGTTCTCAGCCTCATGCCATCTTCTCTCCCCCACGTTGCCATTTTCCATGATCTTGTCCCTACTGGAGGGTATGTCTACAGGAGAAGGGGTTGTTGCCTCAACAGAGCACCAGCTTTCTTCTAAAGGTGAACATGGTGTCTGTTCACAGTGCCACGACTTTGTTATTGTATGCCCTTGTATTGATAGGCTGAGGTTATCGGGGATGTAGAAGTCAGTATTCTCATGCAAGAATACTAATGGATTGCTCTACTAATGTTCTCTTATTTACCACCCACCACGACAAACCATGGTCCTAAGAGTGCTGAATTTATAAAATAATAATAAATAACTAATGTTCTTCAACAGAGATTTACTAAGTACTTGTTATATCCCCAGTACTTTTCAGAAAACAGCACATGCAATTATTCATTTAATCTTCACAATAATAGTAGGAGGCAGGTTCAGTTAATACAATCCCCATTTTAGAGCTGTAAAAACCAAAGCACAGAGAAGTTATAATAACTTGCTGAAGGCTATTAACTAATGTTAGAAAATACAAGA
>PVKE010014410.1:0-35012 GCA_004027555.1 Craseonycteris thonglongyai
CAAAAATAAATAAATAACTAAAATAAAAGTATAACCATCTTTGCCTATGAAGACACGACTGCTGGTTTCCCTTACAGTGTGAGGGATTTGAGCCTCTTTCTAAGCGTCTATGGATTTTAGAACTGCAGGTTCCAGGCACTACTTTTAGCGTGAGTCATATTTTCAGCATAAAAGGTATTCTCCTACAACAAGTGATTAGCTCTAATCTCCTATAATTTCTTACACATCAGGGGCCCTTGGATCTAAACTTATTTGCATGTCTGTCACAAGGTGCTGGCCTTATGCTGAAAATCTGGTCCCAGCATGTTAGGAAATGCAAGCTAAACAGTGTCACCTTTTCTCAATGGGGACAGTTCCCTAAGTCTGAAAGCTGGTGATGAAGAGGAAGGAGAAGCAGAAGAGAGCAGAGCAGTCTGGGTCTTGCTAACAGGTCTTGTTGAAGCACAGTGGGATGTGCTTTGGGCCCATACACATGTGACAGACAGTGGGTTGGCCTGAGGCATGAAGTGTGTAGACAAAGCCAGACTTGGCAGAATGGCGTCTCCATACTAGTTCTTGAAATCTAAGTCAGGGCTGGGGATTTAAGGTGAGGCAAAGGTGTCTAATGCAATAGCTAGTCAGTGAAACCAGAGACCCCTCCCTGTTCAAAGCAATTGGGCAGGTTAAGCTTTCCTGACTGCCTGAGTGATATGAGACAGGCCTCCAGCCATGGCAACCTTCTCTTATTTCACTGAAATACCAGAATCAGCACATCACAGTGTGCTAACGAAGCTATTTCTGGGGTCAGGAATTGTAGTGTCGGGCCTCAAGAAAATAGTCTCATTCTTAAAACTCTTACAGCTTACATTTTTGCTTAGCTCACTACCATGCCACACTAATTTCAGAGAGTCTTAGAACAGAATGAATTCTGAGGTCACTAATTTAGTGAGAATAACATGAGAAAGCATGTTGTAACTGGAAAGCTTTATGCAACTCTTTGAAGACCCACGTTCATTAATAAACGATCCAGTCCTGGGGTGCTGAGTGACACCTCCAAGGAGCTCAGCTGACGATGCTTCAGGAAGGAGCCGGAGAGGAAGGGGTCTATGCAGTGCTGAGGGCCAAATCTCCATTCCTGAAGCAGTCAGAGCACCTTCACTTTAAACTGATGTTCCTACTGAGGTTCTAAGTCACATTCGTTTTCAATTAGGGGCACTGCTAAAGCTAGCATCACCATAGTAACTACTTATGTGACCCAGTCTCTCCATTTTCCCAGTGAGGACTTCAACAAGAATTGTGTCCCAAAAGGAACCCTCATACACTGCTGGTGGGGAGGTAAATTGGTATAACCACTATGGAAGGCAGTGTGGAGGTTCCTCAAAAAACTTGGAATGGAATTGCCATATAACCCAGCAATCCCTCTTCTGGGTATCTACCCGAAAAACCTGAAAATCTTAATCCACAAAGATACGTGTACCCCAATGTTCATCACAGCACTGTTCACGGTGGCCAAGTCGTGGAAGCAACTGAAGTGTCCTCTGATAGATGACTGGATAAAGAAGTTGTGGTATATTTATACAATGGAATACTACTCAGCAATAAGAAAAGATGAAATATAGCAATTTGTGACAATATGGACGGACCTTGAAAACATCTTATTAAGCAAAATAAGTCAGACTGAAAGAATTAAGAAACGTATGACCTCACTCATAGGTGGAATAAAAAACTGAAAGTAACAAAGAAACAAAATCTCATAGACACAGTCAGTAGTTTAGTGGTTACCTGAGGTTAAGGGGGGAGGTGGGTGGAAGAGCTGGGATGGGGGGTGGGAGGGAGTAGGGAGGGGGAGTCAAATATACGGTGATGGAAAGTGAGCTGATTCTGGGTGGTGAGCACATAATGCGATGTATAGACAATGTAATGTAGAATTATACACCCGGAAACTAGGTAATTGATATCAATCAATGTCACCACAATAATTTTAACAATAATAATAAAAAAAAAGACTTGTGTCTCATTGCTGTCAGATATGGGTGTACAGCAGTGGTCAGGAGACAGTGCTGGATCCCCTGGAAGTCACCTTGCACTAGGGTGCAAGTGGAGGATGTGTAGGCATTAAACGCAAAGCTACTAAATCACCCCGTAGGACGAGCTCTGGGTGAGCCGGGAATGCTCCAGAGTGTTCAGTTAGACTCCTCAGAAGCCCTTAGTCCTCATGAGGGTTCCAGAGGTCCCCTAGGTTTAACAAATGCTCTGGAGCTCCTTCTGTGGGGGACGTACGGTAGCCTGGGTGCATGTGTCCTGGAGTTGTCACTTTTGTGAAAGACGCCTGGTGGGCTTGCTGCTTTCAGGGTCACTTGCCAGACACTCCTAGCAGCAGATCTGCTCACAGAGAATGAATCTGAATCAGGCCCCACACGTGGAGTGAACACGGAGTCCTCAGGATCCAGCTCCTTCTTTTTTTTTTTAAGATTTACTTTTATTGTTTTTGACAGAGAGAAGCAGAGACAGAGAGAGACAGACAGAAGGGGGAGAGCCCAGAGCAGTCTCCATAGTTGCACATCATTAGTTTTTGACATGGTTTCATTCCACCCAGGTGGGCGGGGCTGCGCAGCACAGGAACCGAGCCAGGGGCCTCCTGCATGGGAAGCTCACCCCTGGGAGCTGGAGGCCAAACCGGGGGCCTCTCACGTGGGAAGCTCGCCCCGGAGAGAACCGAACTGGGGGCCACACCCCAGTTCAGCATATGGGTCCGCACAGGCTGGGGTCAGGGCTACAAGATGACCAATTAACGCACTGAACCGCCCTGGCATCCCCTCCATCTCCTTACCATTAACCTGGCGCTGTCCCACGTGTCCTAAGTCCCTGCCCTCAAGCTCTTAGTGTGTTCATTCAAAACCCCTATGTCTTTTCTAATAGACCCTCACCAATCAGGAGAAGTTTGAATCCCTATGAGACCTGCTTCCAAAACACTTCCAACAGAAAAAAAAAACATGTTGGTGGAAAAAATGGAGGAAGCGAGGCATATTTTCGCAGTGGCCTGGAATGAGTCACTCTTGCATCAAGAATGGAACACACAAAAAGAGGAAAGAAGGAAAAATAGAAAAAGATTTCCATATACCAGATACACTGCATATTCAAACACTAAAAGCCTGCTACAATTCTCATTGTGGTAAACAGTTTGATAGAGAAATGTAGGGTAAAGTGAGAACTTGTAACAAGGGGTTCTGACCCAGCCTAGGGATTCAGACAGTCATCCCTAAGGGGACAAGGAGGGAGGAGAATGTTCTCAGCAGAGGAAACAGCATCTCAAGAGGCCTGGGAGCAGTATGGGGCCTGGTAGAGTTAGGGAGCTAGGTGAAGGCCATGGCTGCTGGAGGGAAAGGGGAGAAGATCCGACGAGCTGAGCGTGGTGAGCGTGTGGGGATCATTCAGAGCCTTGCAGGCCGTGTCAGAGTGGCTTCGTTCTATGGGAGCAGTGAGCTGATCAACAGTTGTTCATTTGTATTTATCAAAAGTGGAGGAAAGTAAGGATTGATGTGAGTGGATGAATTAGGAAAGTATGGCAGTCACTCATAAGAGAAAGAATGCTGTCTTACGGTTGCCAGAGGCTCGTGGGGATGTCCAAGAGAGGACTCAACTTGGACCAGGTTCTTGCCTTCATCCGATAAAGCATTCAAGAGCAAGACAGGTGCAGGAAAGCACAGGAAGTTTTCTGAAATGAAAATACACACTTGAGAGGGAAGCGTGGGTAGTGAACTCAGAAACTGAGAGGCCAGATGAAGTCCTGACAGTAGGTATTTATACCTTCCAGGGACAGGGTTTGGTAACATCTTGTTGTACTAGCCACAAAGTAAATGAGATTATAATGACATTCTAATTAGCCAAAGGTCAGGTCCTGGTCATAGGGATCAGCCTAGCTGGAAGAAACTAGTTTTTGTTCTCCAGCTGCAGGTGCTGGACATGGTCACCGGTTACTGTGTAACCAGTGAGGCACCTCATGTCATACCCTGGAGGGGGTTGTCAATTTCCTAGGCTACTTGTTCGGCCTTATTACCTTAGCTGATGGCAATGAATACAGGGAGATGCAGATGAATTCAAGAGATGTTTAGGTGGTCGAGTCATGGGGACTCGTCAGGTTGCATCAGAAGAGAAGGGTATTCTAATATTGACTCCAAGGTTGGTCATGAGAAAACAAGGACTATTGACTGGGAGGAAGAAGACAAGCAAGAAAGCATCATGAATTCTGTTTTGAACGTGCTGAATTTGTGATTCTTGTGAGCACACCCATCCAGAGCTGGCGTATGTACAGGAGACATACTACACAGATCCACGGGGCTCCTTCCAACAGCTCACACTCCAGTACTATCAGGGGCAGCCCTGGAAGGTGGTCTCTAATCTCTGGTCCCTACCTTCAGGTTCCCAAAACTCCATGGCTATAACCAACCATTTTCAAAGAGTAATTTTTTCTAGGATCTCTTTGAGGAAGGTCATGCGTTTGGCTTGTGACTTTGAAGTCAAGTATTAATGGTACCCAGACTGTGAAGGAGACATAAAAAACAAAATCAAAGAGAAAGGTTTAAGAGATATCATTAAGTTCTTATTTCAGGAAATAAAAATGTGTTAACATTTCTCACTGTTCAGTGAGTGTTTAAAATTCCATTCACAATTTAGGAACAAGGAGGGACTTTCTCACATTTTGGGGTACATTTCAGAAGGTGGTGGTCACCCAGATTTCTCAGAAGTCAGAAGAAGCATCTTTCACTTATTTGAGATTCCTGATATGTTAAAACAATATTACTGCCAAAACAGAGATAAAAACATTGTGCCATGTTTTAAATGTTTACATTGAAGAGTTTAATGCTTTTCACAAACACACAACACCATATGATCGAGCCATTCACCAGGGTATTGAGAGAGATATAAACAGTATCAGGTCATAGTTCAATACAGGCAGTGTGGGCTGGGAACAGGTGTGAAAACATAATTTTCATAAAGCTTAAAAATAATTTCACACAATATATAGAACACATGCCAAAAGTATATTTGACTCATGAATAAGGAAACAGAAGGAAGACAATACCAGTTCCAAAGAAAAACATGAAAACTTTGAGACATACAGGAATGTTAAAATAAGATTACCAAAAAATTAGATACTAACTGTTGTTGACTGTGCTCCAAAGCTATAAAATCCTAACCTTTGACTATCCATTTTGTCTTAGAGTCAGAAAGAAATTTATCACACTTTACCAGTTTCACAGGATTGCAATTGGCTAGACCTTAATCAAGTGTGCAAACCACACTACATTCCCTTAAGAATCAGGTGTCCATTCAGCAGGCTTGTGAGGCAAAAACAAAACACAACAAAACATGACATTAAAGGACACATAGTCATCCTTTTGCCTTGTTTCTAAGTTACAGAAAACTTTTCCATACAAGTTAACCACTATATGAACATCTTCTGCTTTCAGTCATGTCACAGTGTCTTTGTGGCTGGTTGTCCTTGGTGCCTGAGAAGCCAGTGCCAATAACCCCGAGTGGCCTCATAAGTTTTGACATTAAGATTAACAAATACTAGTCGTAGGTAGCAAGTTCCAAATTGAAAACAATCCTTTTATAGTTGATAGCTGTTCAGCAGTGCATTGAAGATTCCCAAGGCAGATTTCTCAAGTTCAAAAGCACTGCTAGGCTCTCCTATTGGATGTGGGGGTTCATCAGAGAAAGCTGTTGAAGGGTGAGAAGAAGCAGCATAAAGGGAAGGGGAGCATTTGGGGCAGCACTACCTGACAAGTGAAATTCAGTAAGGAGAACCAGTGACAGGTCGAAATTTTTGTACAATAGAAGAGATTGCCTCAGAATGTTATTTTTAACAAAAATGTCTATGAGTGTGACCAAACCACACCCCTTCAATACTAAAAATCTCCTCCCTAGGGAATACGACAAGTATTAGAGGCTTATATGAAAGTGTGCTTTAACATCTGAAATCTACATGTGATATTCTTCATTTTATGGAGTTCTATTAAATCTGCAACATTTATGCTAGCATGGTTTTCAGATGCAAAACCCATTCTAAATTCACTTTTAAAAAAGTACAGAAAAATGACAGGGGAAGTTACAAATAAGACATTGAAAATAACAAAATACTCAAGTCAAGTACTAGTCTTTTCTAATTCAGCATCAATTCTGAAAAATATCCAGACAATCAAGACATCAATGTAACCTCACAGTTTTGTGCAGGTACTATTTTGAGCTCTAACTTAGCACAAACAAAAGTGCCAAGAACTGAGATGTGTCACCTGCATTTTCTTCAGACAGTTGTTGAAAGCAGCTGTAACCGCCTCTTCAACAGGGCTCCCCAGCCCCACCTGGAAGGGATGGGGCATTTGGGTGGTATTTAAATGGAATCAGGTTCTATTTTTTAACTACATTCCTACTTGGTTGGGCTTTAAAACAATCCTAGGAATTTAATCAAGAACTTGTTGAGAAGTAGGTAACTCTATGTGTGCCTTTAAGTTTTATCTTTCACTTTTTCTCCAGATGGGTCCTCGTGTCATTTTGTTCATCCTCACACCTCCAGCGCACGTCCAAGTCAGTGTCACACACATGGAAAACGCACAGTGAGGCTTCTTACTGGATGGTCTGCATGCAATTAAACAACTTTGCTTCTCAAGGAAGGATGTCCCAGCCTTGGGCTTTCCACTCAGGGCCCAGGATAACATGATACCAGGAAATTTCCTGGGAATTGAGCTCTGACTGCTTTCTTCTACAATGAACTGGGCGAAGAGGGTAATGAGGATAATTCTATAGAAACTGGCTATAACACCTTCATACATAGCCAGGTCCGAACCCCTGAAACCTGTAAGTGTTACCGTTTTTGAAGAAAGGGTCTTTGCAAATGGGATTAAATGAAAGGACTTTGACATTATCCCGTGTTATCTGCGTGAGCCGTAAATACAATCATGACTGTCCATATACGAGAAATGCAAGGGGGATGTGATACACACAAAGGACAGGTTATGTGAAGATGGAGCAGAGAGAGTTGAAGATGGTGGCCCTGAAAATTGGGATGATTGAGGTTGTGAGCCAAGGAACACCAAAGCCAGTAGAGGAGGAAGAGGCGAGGGATGGATTCTCCCCCAGTCTCCACAGTCACCACAGCCCTGCCGACACCTCGATTTTAACCTAGTGACACCACTTTTGGACTTCTGGCTTCTAGAACTGTAAGAAAACAAACTCCTGTTGTTTTAAGACACTAAGGGTGTGGCCATTGGTTAGAACAGCAATAGGAAACACATCCACTACATGTCTTGGTCCTTTTCACAATGGCTTCCCTGTCTCAGCACCCACTTCTCTATTGTTTTCAAACCCCCAAAACGTGTGATACATAAAGGTCACTAGATCTACTACTGGAAGTCCTGGCCTCATACGCCCAGTCTTCATGGGATGACTGTGTTCACTCAGCCTAATGCATTAAGTTCCCTAATGTATTTAGCTTGAGGACAGATAAGTAAGAGCCATGACTTTTGTCTTCACAGAGCTCAGTTTAGTAGGTGGAACAGAGAGGCAAACGCAGGGCTCTCAGGGCCCCCACAGCTGCTTGCAGACCATGCACCCAGGCTGGAGGTGGGGACGGCAAGGCACAGAGGATATCAGAGATTGTGAAGCATGAACTCAGTAACAGTACTGGACAGTAATAGCTGACATTACCGAGGCTCTCTGCTGGCCGCTGTTGCAGGCCCGCTCACACAGAATACCGTGGTGTACTTGTGCCACCTGGGCTTCCGTGAGGCGAGCCGGCCTGACCCTGCCGAGTGCTGTATGCAGAGGAGCTCCGGAATTCTCACAGGAGCAAAGGACGTGCAATTTCTAGCCTGATTTTCCCAACCAAGAAGCAGAAGCAAGAATGGACGAGTGACTTCTGCAAGCTCTTATAGCTAGAAAGTGGTGGGATGGGAGGTGCTGAGACAATGAATCCCAGTCTTGTTCCACAGCCCCTGCTCTTAACCGTTCCTGAAGCAGATGTCACTGTTCTCAGATGGGGGTTGCATAACTCGGTGATGCAAAAAAGAGCGTTGTTTATTTGTCTACGACAAAACGTTAAGAAATTTCAAATCCCAGGATGCCAGGATAGCTCAAGGGTTGAATGTTTGCCTTGCAATCATGAGGTCTTGGGTTCAATTCCTAGCCCCAGCCATGCAAACCCATGTGCTGAACTGTGGCTCAGCTGGGGACCACCAAGATGACTTGGCTGTGAAAGTTCTCACCTGCCATTTGAGAGGCCCCTGGTTCAGTTCCTGCCCCATGTGGCCCCACATTCACCTGTGTGGAATGAAATTATGTCACAACCAATGATGGGCAACTATGGAGACTGCTCTGGACCCTCCCCTCTTCTCTCTCTCTCTCTTTCATTTCACCTTCTCTCAAAACACAATAAAATAAATCTTTAAAAAATATTATACATTAAAAAAAAAGAAGAAGAAGAATTTCTGAACCCTTATTTCTGCTAAGGGCATAAAAAGAAACAACCTTGACCCTCAGTTACTTTGGCTTAAACTCAGTAAATTTGAGGTTCAGTGGTCTCTTTGAGGTGAGTATCTAGTCAATTCAGAATCCTCCCCCTCTCCTATTTCTCCGAGGGTCATACCAGAGTTTAGAGATTCCTGATTCGGCACAGTAGTTTTGGATAGATGGTGGGGGTGGCAGGGAGCTTTAGGTGTTCAGTGGCCCTGCCCAACTTGACCTGGGTGTCAGCTCTGTACTCTGCATCTTCAGAGGTGACCAGGTGCCTCTGTGGCCTGAGCTCACTGGGTTCACGTGCTCTTGGCCTCCTCCCTCTGCCTGCTAAGGCACGTTAGACCTTGGGCTGTCCCTCAGCAAGTTGCAGGCCTCTCAGTTCCCTTGAGCAGTCCCGAAGTCAAGGGCGGCCATGGCTCTAGTCTAGGCCAATATTGCTACCCCAGGGTTCAAGGCAAACTAAATAGTGTGCTAACGCTGTGATCTTGGACATGTTGCTTGACCCATTCGTACCTCAATTTTCTCATCATAAATAAACAGGACCTTCCATGGTGGCTTTGTAATACGTTAACTTGGCTAGATTGAACTACATGTCCCAGAATACCCTTTCTTTTCTGTGTGTTTCTGATGAGAGTGGTGACCAAAGACAATCTCTTGTGAGTGATTTGGAGGGTGGAAGAGAAGCAGCAGCCACGTTGTAGCTCACACAGGTCCTCGCTTAGCTGTGGGCTCACCTCAGTGGCCTGAGGCTGCCCACAGTTCTGCAAGTGCTCCTCTTCCTCGACCCTACTTCAGCTTCTCTGACTCCTGGGACAGGTGTGTGCTTAGCTCCAGGCCAAAGTCCCCCACACCTCTGCGGGACCCCCACCCCATCAAAGTCAAAGATGTCAAGAACCAATACTGACTCCAGCTGGTCCCTGTAAGACCGCACAAGGCTCCCGCTCACCCTTGTGGGCTCCGCTGTGGTCTTCCTCACCTTCATCTGCATCTATGTTCTCTCCCCTACTGCCTGTCTGGTGAACACCAAGCTCCAGCCTCAGATGCAGAGACAAGCGACGCAAAAGCCACACACGCACCGCTAAACCAGATCCCACACTGGCGGAGCTCCAACCTTGTAGCAAACGTACCTCCACTGGTGCTGATTCTCTGATTGAGCCCTGACTGGTGCTTCCTCTCACCCATGCTGTTGTGAGAGCCAATGAGGCCATGGATGTAAAGCCATTAGAGTTTCTGACACGTATAAGCCCTCCGGAAATGGTAGCCATCGATTTACATGAAAACAGCATGGGTTAGTAGAGGAGACAAATGTTGATCCAAACTCTAGACCCATCATTGTGTGTGTTTGGCTAACTATCTTATAGAATTGCTATGAGGATTAGAGACGTAGTGTGTGTGTGTGTGTGTGTGTGTCATAGTGGATGCTTATCTGGGATAGCCATTGCAGTTGCCCCCATTGTACATGGCACAGAAACCTCTTCTTATAATCAAAGTCCTTTCCATCCCATCCCATCCCTCACAGGAATAATGAACTGCAATAAACACACCTTCCAATGTCTGCTCAGAAAACTAGACATTGGTAGGAAGTCTGCATCATGAAGAAATTGCATATTTTAAATCCTGAACCAAAATGCTATGTCCCAGGAAAGCAAAACAAATTCCCTGAGGTATCAGCTTCTGAGGGAATCTGTTTTTTCTCTAGGGTGCTTTTTGGTCGTCCAGGTTCCGGAATGCACTGTTGTCAGTCTATTAGTAAGAATGGCACATTCCAGGTAAAATAGTACAACTATGCCTAAACAGAAAATTAATTGAAGAGATATTTTTGTTCTTACGTTTTTCTTCAGAGGCGAAGCAGCATGCTTTTTCTATTTGTGGTAGAACACCTAGTCACTGACGTGTCATTTCAGCAGAGAGCATTCCGGATGCTCATGGCCCTCTTTACCTCCTACTTCCCTCCATTCTCTTCCCGCGCTTCTCATTCTGCCGTCCCTGAGCCTTCCTTTTCCTTCCCTTCTTTCTTTCCCACCCTCACTTTCTTCAGTTATAAAATGGGGACATCATTATTATATCTGAAGGTATTTTAAGGGTAAAATTAAATAATATACTAACGTAATAGGCCAATGCCTGAGACATAGCAATCTTCCAATACCGTAGGATACAGACAGCTGGATGAAGATATCTATTTTAATATTACTACTGTATTGTATTTGACATAATATTTTAAATTCCATCCTCTCTACCCAATTATCTATTTAACTTGTCCATACACAGCTAACCCTTTTTTGTGAGTGTTATACCTGTGGCTCTCCAGAGGCTAACAACATAACAGGAACTTCCTAAGTGTGTGTTGAATCCATGAATAATTGGGCAAATAAATGAATGTATGATAACAACTCATTCAGCCAATGGAGCAGAAGCGTTTTGCCTGTGGGGAAACTACTTGTGGTGGCAGGAAATATCTACGGTGGGAACCGGGAAGAATTTACAGTGGGCATAGTCATAGTTTTCTTTGAAAACGGTTAAGGACTATACTAATTCACTTTTGACAATGACTCAGAAGCTTTGATTAAGCATCTGCTATACGCCAGGAACGGTGCTGGGGGACATTCTTATATACCGTGTAAGATACAACTCGCGTTGCATCTAGCAACATGTCTCAGGCGCACCTGAACCACCAAAGGGGGCTTTCCTCGTCAAGCTCTGCTTCTCAGCCGAGTTACAGCAGTCTTACAGAAGCGCCATTCATCGCTCACGTGGAAAACGTGTAAGAAGGGGCTGAGAGTCACAGTTACTAAACACCCCAGTGTCTTGCTAATCATTTATATCATAACAGGATGGTAAACTGAGGGAAGGGAAAGTTACAAAAACCCCTCAAAGATGTTATCAAGTCTCCTTTTCGTTAAACTGTTAACACTTTCTCTGCTAATGATTTTGGAGGGAAGAGAGCACATTGACCCTTTGGATTCCTTCCAACGTAATGATTCAGAGAAAGCCGCTGACTAAAGTGGCTCCAATTTCATGTCTCTCCTCGTTTGAATGTGCCGAGGTCTCCTTGTCAAATAGATGTACAGATTCATAGGTGCAGAAGGCCACTCCCATGATCTCCCCTTTTCCCTCCAATTTTACCATTGGTTTCTGGCAACCATGGAGCCTAATTTTCCACTACAGCAGATACTATAAGCAGTGCAAATTGAGTGCTGAAGTGAAGAGAGCGGCTATGTGATGATTGGAACCAGCATGCAGGACCTTATTAAGACCTAAGAAGATGCAAACCTACCAGTGACAGAAAAGCATGTGCTTCGTAGACTGTTGTCAGTGCTTTAATGGGGAAAGAAAGGTTTTCATGGACTGGATGTTTATGTCTCACCCAAATTCATATGTTGACGTGTGATGGTATTAGGAGGGGGAGCCTTTGAGAGGTGATCAGGTGATTAGGTGGAGCTTTCATGAATGAAATTAGTGACCTTCTACAGAGAGACACAAAAGAGACAATCTCTCTTTTTACCACTTGAGGACACAATGGGAAGACACCACCTACGAATCAGGAAGCGAGGCTTCACCAGACCCGGGATCTCCTGACCCCTTGCCCTTGGACTTCCAGCCTTCAGAACTGTGAGAAATAAACCTTCTGCTGTTTTAGCTTCCCAGTCTGAATAAACTAAGAGGTGACCACCTTCCCAGGCTGGAAGGTTTGTCGTCCATAGCATAATCCCCCTTCTTCCTTAAGAAAGAAAAGCTTGAGAGAAATGACCAACGATGGAACCACAGGAGGCTCAGAAGAGGGAGACTCTTAGCAGGTTCGGCACCTTAGACAGAATTTGATGTTCTTGTCAAGTTCTGAGCCTAAGAATGAGGCCTTTATTTTACTTCTTTGGAAACTTTGGTGGTTGAGGAGGAGGGGTGGTCACTTAAAACCAACCTTCCTTCACCCAAGCCCAAGGTCTGAAAAGTCAGCTGTAGGCATTTAAAAACGGAAAAGGGAATGTGACTTAGCTGTTTGACATTCTTAAATTCTTTCCCTATCCACTCTTAGTTATCAGTGAAATCAAGGAGGATCAATAAGGAAAGGAAGAGAAACCTGCAATGAAAGCAAAGCTTTTTTTTTGGAAGAAATGTAATCAGTCGGTATCGTTGTGTGTCCTCTGGGCAGAGCCAGTGAGGAGGGCCCTCATGGAGGGAGAAAACTATTAAAAGACTAAGCATAATTAACCATTAGAATTCATCAGTGAAAACTATCAGGGTGCCTTGCAAATTCTGCAGATTTAAAATGAGCCTTAGTTTCTAGAAATAAACACACAGGGGAGGTTTCTGATGGCAAAGCAGTCAGGGATGTCTGAAAACCTCTCTCTGCTTACCAACTGATCTTCAGGTCCTGGTATGTTCTCTGTCAACCTTGCTCTTTCCACAGATGAGAGAGAACCCATCCTACTCTTCATGACCCATCCTTTCCTTTGGAGAAGGGAGCTCAGAAAGTAGAAGATTCCTAACATTCAGGGATTCAGTTGCTCATTAACTCATTCACTTAACAAAAACTGATTGGGTACCTGATATATGCCAAACACTTGTAGGTGTTGGAAAGAGAGATGTAGACAAGATACACAAAACACTGTGCTCTCAGGATCTCACATTCTACAGCAAGAGTGGGCAAACATCTTTCTGTAAAGGGCCAGATAGTAAATATTTTAGGCTCTGCAGGCCATGTGATCTCTGTTCAACTATGCAACTCGGCTGTTAGAGCAGAAAATCAGGCATAGACAATACACAAATAAATGATCCAGATGGTTCCCAACTTATGATGGTTTGATTTACAATTTTTCAACTTTAGGACGGAGCAAAGCATTACACATAACAAATTATTTTATATATTTAATACTTTATTATAAAATAGTCTTTGTGCTATATTATTTTGTCCAACTATAGGCCAATACAAGTGCTCTGAGCATGTTTACAGTAGGCTAGGCTAAGCTATGATGTTTGGTAGGTTGGGTGTATTAAATGCATTTTGACTTAATATATTTTGAACTTACGATGAGTTTATCAGGACATAACTCCACCATAAGTTGAGCAGCAATTATAATTTTATTTGCAAAAATAAGGAGTGGCTGGATTGGTCCACAGGCCACAGTTTGCTAATTCTTCTTCCATGGATTCATGATCAAGTTTACCTTTCCTTTGGGTTTTCTTCCATTTTCAGTTTTAGAAGCCTACTGCACATCAAACCCATTTTTTTCAGCCTCCTTCACCCTGTTTTCAGAGACAAAAGTACTGTCCATTGAAATAGAGCAGGACTAGATATCCAAGTGCCAATAATTGAGAACAACAGGTGAAGTCAGTCATGTGGCTGTTGGATTCTCTCTCTTAAGCTTCTGTCCACCCATCAGGACATTGTGTGACTGAGTCTATGTACACTCCCTTGTTGCCATAGGAAGTGTTGACTATTCCCTTCTATCTGTTGCCCTTTGTCTACCAGTCTGGACTTTCTCCTAGGATAAGATGACCAGATTTTGGTAAAGCAGGACACCATTGACCGGCAGGGAGGGGGTTCTTGATTAAAAATTTGGTTTATCTCCCACCGTTCCCTAGCTTGTCATGCATTCTTTCCAAAAATTGGGACTTTTTTAAAATGCCGCGGGATGCGGGACAGATTATTAAAAATCGGGACTGTCCCGCCAAAAGCGGAACGTCTGGTCACCTTATCCTAGGACCACAAATGGTTAAGGAACCATTACACCCACTAAGTGTCTGCTCTACTCAGTGAGCAGTTCTAATTTCTGCATCAGATCTAGACCCCATTTGTCTATTCTATTATTCTTCAGTGGACCAGCAAAAACTCAGCCAACCCCTGAGACTATGAATCATTTTAATTCACTTGGCTTTAAATTGGTTGTTAAGTAGCTTTACAATAGATTAGATGAAACAAGGAGGGAAGTGGACACATATGGATGACTATGTTTAGAGTGTGATGGGAGAAAGCAGTAATGAACGTGTTAAAATGTAATATAAATGCAGCAAGGTACAGAAAATTTTATGATCTTAACAATTGGTACCAAATTTCCATTTGGGTACAAAACTGTCTTTCTTGGGAAAATTCTGTGTAGGGTTAAGGGCAACTCACTTTGTCCTCTTTCTGCCAAGCAAAGTTTCAGAGAGGAAGAGTGCTACTTGTCTTAACAGAAAGAGCAAAATTACAAGCTCTTAAACCAATCCAGTAAGGAGGGTGCAAAGACAGAGGGTTAGGATGGGGAGAAAGCTGATGTCAGCATGTTTGTAGAAAATTTCACTCCAAAATATCTTCAATAAATGTCACTAAATCCACAAAAATTCTATTGGTGATCAGGTGGTGACAATGAAGGATATGTGTTTTCTTTGGGGTTCGTGTGACACATCCCACAGAAAATGGTCAATAGGCTGAAACTGAAAAGAAAGAAGAAACAGGAGAGCTTAAGACTAGGAATTTTAAAAAACGTTGGGGTGGTCTTCAGACTGTTCAATCTCCCCCAGACCTCAAGGAGCAGAAAGGCTCAGAATTGAAATCTCTGCATCAAATGAAAAAAATCCAAAACAAATTTGCAAGTATCTTAAAAGCAAGATATGCTAATTAAGCCAGTTTCAGAATTATTGTGAAATAAACAAAGGTCATCTTTGGAATTTCTGGTGTCCTCTTCCTGAACATTTAGCACTCTGGTGGGATCATCTCTTTATACCATCTAGCATTCCAGATTGATCATAATGTCCCACTACTTTATCATAGTAAATCATTTATGAATTTATTTATATCAAAGTAGGAGAGTCCACAACATTAAGACTATTTCTCAGGAGTGTGAACTAGAGCCTTGAGATAAATGTGTGATGTGCTTACAGTGGGATTTTATGGATCAACAAGCATGCAGAAGGCATTCTAGGAAGAGGCCTATTCAACTGTCCTTAAAACTATACCAAAGCAGCACCATTTAAATTGGAGCTCTTCCATACCCCTTATAGCAAAATATATTTTAAACAAATCAAAGAATGATATCTTATATCATGGAAAATTTCCACGAACCTTCACAATGATTTATTTAAAAATAAGTAAATAGCAAACCAAAGAAACACAACAGTGAAAAAAGTTACTTGCAACACATATCGACACTTAAAGGGTCTAATTTTCTTAATATATATGATTTGGTATAAAATGAATTGTTTGTTTATTTAATAAGTACTTATTATTTGCCTGCTCTATGTCAACACAGTGCTAGGCTTTGCTCTGGGGACACTATAAGCAAACAAGTCAGACAAGGTCCCTGCACTCTGAAGTATGTGTGCACTGAGGGGTGGGAGGTATTAAAAAGAGAAACTTCAGCACTTCCATGAACAAAAGCATGAACTGGCAAATCCCATAAAAACAAATATAAAAGATGACAGTTTATACAATGGTATACAATGGCATGTCATTTTTTAAAAAGAGTTATTTTATTGTTTTTGACAGAGACAGAGAGAAGGGGGAGGGCCCAGAGCAGTCTCCACAGTTGTACGTCATCAGTTTTCAACATGGTTTCATTCCACACAGGTGAGTGCAGCACAGGGGGCTGCACAGAGTGGGAACTGGGCTGGAGGCTTCCTGAATGGGAGACGCACTCCCTCTAGCTAGGGGTCAAACTGAGGTGCAAGGACTGACGTGAGGGCCTCCCACATAGGAAGCAGACCCCAGTTCAGCACGTGGGTCCACACGGGCTGGGGCTAGTATTTGACCCTCAGTCCCCAGGGCGACAAAGTGAGCACTCAATCCACTGAGCCATCCCGGCTTCCCCTGGAATGTCATTTTTACCTACTACATTAGTAATGATAAGGCTCAATGTTAAAGAAGATGTTGGGAAAGGATCTCATATTAATTGTTGGAGCTTATTTTCAAGAGGGTTATTTGTCTGTAAGTATCAAAATCTAAAATTCACTTACACTTTAACTCATCAATTCCACTTCGAGAAGTTATCCTCCAATTACATTTACTCATCTGTACAAAGCTATTTGTGTAAGGATTTGAAATTTAAGACTACTTATAATAGATTAACACTGGAGACAACTTAACTTTTATTAAAAAGAGAATAGTTAATTCAATTATATATAGTATATTCAGTTAAAGGGCTACCACTCAGTTATTTCTTTTATAAAGCCAGATTTGTATTTGCTCATGTGGAAAGATCTTATTATATTAGTAAGTTTAAAAAATAGTGAGGAAGCATGAGCCATGGCAGTGGTGGACCTGTTCCTATCTGGATAAAGTAAAAGAACACACGCAGAGTAAGGATGCACAAGGAATTCTCAACAGTAGTTAGATTAAATTGGGAATCCAGGGTGAACGGAAGATTCTTTTCATTGTATAACTTCCCCTTTAAGAAAAATATTGCTTAATTACAAAAAAAAAAAATAATACACTGAGCATATAGAGTATCTATAAGGCCAATCTTGAACACTACAATGGACCCCAAGTTCCCACATGAGCAGTGCTGGAAAGAAGAACTCCATGGAGGGGGATACCCCTCACATTCATAGACCAGGGTCTGGTCCTCCCTGGGGCCCAAGAAAACCTGCACCAGAGGCCATGAGGGCAAACCCATCAATGAAAATACTCACAGCATTATGTGTTTCTGACTCATCCAGATAGCTTGGCCCTCCACACCAAGGTCGAAAAACCCTTTCTGTAAAGGGCTGGAAAGAAGATGTTTCAGACTTTGGAGCCACATAAGGTCTTTGCAAAACATTAAAACAAAAACAGAAACTTCCCTTTAAATATGTAAAAACCATTCTTAGCTCTCCAGCCACAAAAAGGCAAACAAACAAAAAATCTGGCCACAGGCTAGATTTGCCCAGCAGACTGTAGTTTGCCAACCTCTGCTCGATACCAATTCTCCATGAGCAGCAGACAGCGATGTGATAAGCACTCCATGCCAGGCAATGGGTTTGCCATTTCTCTGCCCCCATGTGGCCAAGGCACTGCTGGTGTTGGCAGATGAGTATTTTTCCTGGGCCCCAATAGACTGGTTTCACAGGGCATATGCTTCTCTCTGCTCCTCCCACATACTGCAGTCCTGTTATGGGAAAGAGAATTTTAATCAGGGACTGAGTTTTCAATCCTCTTGCAAAAGTTCCTCCCAGGTCTCTCTCTGCCATATCTCCCCTCCTCACCTCACTCAGTCCCGCCCTCATAGACATGCTTTATCTACCTTCTTGGTAAAGTCTCACCTCTCTCTCACCTCTCTGTCACTTGCTTCAATTCTAGGTAGATAGCCAAAAGAATTGAAAGTATGAACTCAAAGAGATATTTGTACACCCGTGTTTATAGCAACATTATTCACAAAAGGTGGAAGAAACCCAAGTACTCACCAATAGAAGAATGAATAAACAGAATGTGCTATCAATACAATGGAATATTACTCAGCCTTAAAAAGGAAGAAAATCCTGACATGTGCTACAACATGACGACATTAAGCTAAATGCAAAGAGCCAGTCACCAAAGCACAAATGCTGTGTGATTCCATTCATAGAAGGTACCTAGAGCAGGCAAATTCATAAAGACAGAAAGTAGAATGGTGGTTACCAGGGACTGGGGGCCGGGGTAAATGAGGATTTAGTGTTTAATGAGTACAGAGTTTCAGTTTACCAAGATGAAAAGAGTTCTTGTGATGGTAGAGCAATAAGAATGCATTTAATGTCACTGAATTGTACAGTTAAAATGGTTAAGATGGTAAATACTATGTTATGTATGTTTTACCACTAATCTCTTAAAAAGAAGTAAGAAGCAAGAAAATTTTTTTCTATTTTTAAAAAATATTTTATTTATTTATTTATTTTTGACAGAGAGAGAGAGAGAGAGAGAGAGAGAGAGAGAGAGAGAGAGAGAGAGAGAGAGAGAGAGAGAGAGAGAGAAAGAGATACAGAGTCAGAGAGAGAACTGAACTGGGGGCACTCCCCAGTTCAGCATATGGGTCTGCACAGGCCGGGGCCAGAATTCAATCCCTGGTCCCTGGTGCTGCAAAGTGAGCCCTTAACCCACTGAGCCATCCCGGCTTCCCCTTTTCTATTTTTTTACTGTTAAATTTATTGGTGTGACATGGGTTGATATCAATTACATTGTTTCCAAGTGTACCATTCTACATTACATTGTCTATACATCGCATTATGTGCTTATCACTCAGAGTCAGCTCTTTCCATCACTGTATATTTGATGCCCCCTCCCTACTCCACCCCAGCCAGCTCTCCTACCCACCTCCCCCCTCACCCTCACGTAACTACTAAACTATTGACTGTGTCCATGAGTTTTGTGTCTTTGTTACTTTCAGTTTTATATTCCACCTATAAGTGAGGTCATATGTTTCTTGATTCTTTCAATCTGACTTATTGCACTTAATGTTTCCAAGAAAGTAATTTTTAAAAATACAATCTAAAATATTCCAAAGAAATTCAGTCACTTGTCATTTGCAAGCTTTTTGGTTTTTAAGCTCAGGCAATAGATATTTTGTCACTCTTCTTACAATCACTTGATCATAGGATCCCTTGACATCATGGAATGGGGATGAGGGAGAGGCAAAAGTGCCTGATCTGTGTGTGATGAACTGTCCTCTGCTGACACCCAATGACCTCGCCCCTCCAGACTCACAGTTCCCTATGTGTCCCCTACCAGAGGATCCCTCTGTTTCTGCTTGTAGTGCCCCTTCTTGTGACCATGAGTCCCCTTCAGGTCACCCAGCGTTTTATAGGTACTCTGGTTGTTCCCAATATTGAGTGATTACAAGTAGTACTTCTATGAATGCCCTCGTATATATTTATGCTGAACATATGTTTGCATTCTGCTGGGCGTATACGGAAAGTGAAATTATTTACTCAGAAGATCTGCATACGTTCAGAATTAGCTGACACTGCCACACAGTTCTGCAGTGTGGTTTATCAATTTACACTCCCACAAGCAGTGCACAAGAGATATCTCATGGTTTTTGCTTTTATCATTTTCATCATTCTGATGAGTGTATTGAAGTAATGCATTGTGGTTTTAATTTTTGCATTTTTCTGATGACGAATGAAATTAAGCATCTTTGCATGTTTATTCACCATTTGGATACCTTCTCCTGTAAATATCTGCTCAAGTTTTTTGTCTTCCTTTCTAATGGTTTTGTTGCCTCTTTATTGATGAGTAGGGTTTATATATTTATATATAAATATTATAGATAATGCATAATTAGATAATAATTTACATTATTATAATACATAATATGTAAATACACATAAAATGCCTTACATATGTGTGCATTTGTTCTTTTATGCATATGAATTCTTGTTGGATATACTCATATCTACTGCAAATAATATAACTTGATTCCATAGCTTGCTTTTTTCACTCCCTTGGTGTATCTTTTTATACACAGAAGTTAATATTATTAATGTGGTCCAATATACCAACTTTTTTTCTCTATGACTAGTGATTTTTGCACTATGTTTAAGAAATCTTTGCCTATACTCATGAAGACATTCTTCTAAAAGCTTTATTGTTAAACCATTCATATTTTTATCTGCAATCCATCTGGAATTGATTTTCATGTGTGGGGTGAAATAGAAGTCAAGATTGTTTTTCCATATGGATAGTCAGTTGAGCCAACACCATTTATTATGTAGACTGTCCTTCCTTCAGTGCATTGCAGTGTCAGTGCCATAAGCCAGGAGACTGTGTGTGCATAGGCCTCTTTATGGATTCTCTCTTCTGTTATACCTGCCAGTGTGGCTATCCTTGGGTCAGGGTCACACCCAGGGTCACATCTTAATTACCATAGTTTCATAATGGTCCTTGGTGTCTGGTAGTCTAAGTCCTCCAGCTTTGTTTTTGCTCTTCTTCAAAAAGTGCTTTATTATACTTGTCCCTTTTCATTTTCATATTCACTTTTGAATCAGTTTTTAAATTTATACATACACAAACACACACACACAACCTGCTGGGATATTTATAAGGATTGCATAGAATCTGTAGGTAAATTTGGGGAAAGTTATCATGTTTACAATACTGAGTCTTCCAAGTCACAATCAAGGCATATTGCTCCATTTATTTGATTTTCTTTGATTTCCTTCAATAATGTTTTGCAGTTTACAGTCTAAAAGCCTTCACTAATTTTGTGATATGAATTCCTAAGCATTCCAATGCTTTCATGATTTTCTATGTCATAATTGCCTGTTTGTTTACTATCTTGTTAAATTCAAGTATTAATTTTAATAGTGTATAGATTGCTTTACCTTAATTTTCTATTATGTTTGCTTCTGGCATTTGGAAATAAAATATGTCCATGAAAGATATTGTCCTGTAATATTCCTCCTCATTGTGTCCTTGGCAGGGGCAGGGTTTGGTATCAAAATTAAACTACTGTCTGAAAACAAGCTTGGACATGCTCCACCTTTTCCTATACTCTGGGAAAGCTTAGGTAAGATTGATACTATTTCTTCCTTAAATATTTGAAAAATTTCACCAATATAGCCATCTAAGCCTTGAATTTTCCTTCTGGGATGGATATGATTTAATATGTTTAATTCTAAAAAGTTACTTAGATTTTCTATTTCCTCTTGGGCCATATTTGGCAACTGTTTGTTGAGAAATTGGTCAAATACATCTAAATCTTCAAATTTATTGATATAGAATTCTTTCATTTTTAAAGATTTATTTTATTGTTTGAGACAAGGTAAGAGAGAGAGAGAGAAGGGGGAGCAGATCAGTCTTCATAGTTGTACATCATTGGTTGTGACATAGTTTCATTCCACACAAGTGTATGTGGAGCCACACAAGTGGATGTGGGGCCATGCAGAGCAGGAACCAAACTGGGGGCTTCCTGCATGGGAGGCGAGAAATTTTCCACTGTGCCATCCCAGTAGTTACCAGTTGCACCACAGTTCATTATATGGGGTTCGCATGAGTCAAGGCCAGAAATTGACCAAACCTTGGGATTGCAAGGTAAGTACTCAACTCTGAGCTACCCAACATCCCGTAGTTTAGATATTTTTTATTCTCTTATCATTCGGCTTCTCAGTCTTGCCTAGCTGTATCTTATCTGCTTTTAGACATATCTAGTTAAGATCCAGGGATGCTGGGGTAGCTCAACAGAGTGCTTGTCTTGCAACCACAAGATCCTGGATTGAATCTCTGCTCTGACCCATGCAAACTCATACACTGAACTGTGGCAAAGCTGGTAACCAATGGGAAGGCATGGTTGTGAAGGTTCTCACTTCGCATTTGGGAGGTACCCCGTTTGGTTCCCACCCTGCTTAGCCTCACAAGCATATGTGTGAAATATAACCACGTCAGAATTAATGATGTACAACTATGGAAACTGCTCTGGGCCCTCCCCGCCCCCTCTCTCTCTCAGTCTCAAACACTAAAAATAAATAAACCTTTTTAAAAAACTAAAAATAAACATATCTTTTGAGTTCTTAATATCAGATGTATTTTTTAATGTTAGAGTTATTATTTGATTCTTTTGTTTAAGGATACTAAATCTGTAGTGAAGTTCCATTTGTTTCCTCTAATTTCTTAAACATATTAATCATAATTATTTTAAAGTCTTTCCTGTTAATGTCTTCATCATATTTACCCAGGTGCCTGTTTCTGAGTCTTCTTCATTTACTCTTAAGCATCTTACTTATTTTTATTTGCTCTTTTGTGTTATGGATAGGTGCTTTTGTCCTAGCTTTTCTCTCTGCATGATACATATTTTCTCTCTCTTCAGAGATCAACCTAGCCCACTTCTCCTCATCCAAGCCTTTGTATGGATCAGGCCTGGACAGACTTTTTCGAGGCAAGGGCTGCTTCTAGCTTTTCGGAGTGCCATGGTCCACTGGTTATTTCCTTTGCTGTTCAGGTGGTCATCCTAAAACTGCTTGGCATCTTGCCCAGCCCTGGTGTAAATGTTACCTTTTAATGAGGTCTGCCGTCTTACCACGCTGTTTAAAACTGCGACTCCTTCCCCAGGACCCTAGCTTCTCATTATCCTCCCTTTATTCCCCAAGGTCCCTTATCAGCCCTAATGTATGAGATCATTCTTTTATTTATTGGGTGTATTGCTGTCTGCTGTTCCCACTAGAATGTGATCTCCAAGTTTCAGAGATTTTCATCTATTTTTTTCACTAAAATTTCTCATCACCTTATACAGTGCCAAGCATGTGTAGATACTCATGACATATTTGTTGAATTAATAAATACAAAATAAAAGATGCTAACCAAAGATGTGATGGAGAAGAAGATAGAGACAAAACTATACGTTTTTATGTTCAAAATTTTGGTAAGCATAACTTTTTACTTATTATTACTCAGAAAAGAACCTGGAAATGTAACATCCATATAATTCTCAAGAGAAAACAGTTAACTCAGTCATAGCCAGAACTTTTAACCACTGAGTTTCCTGCCCTGAATTCTGAGTTGAGGAGGTGCCTCTTTAGTCTCATCAAAGTTTGACTACTCAAACTTAAATCATTATAGTTTAATTCAAAATATCAATCCTTGTTTTTCCTCTTCCCCTTTCTCCCTCCAAATCATGGAATAAACTAGTTCAGGAATGAGGACAGAAATGGCATAGCAGGAAGGAGAGGGAGCAGAAAAGAGGGAGAAAATGGAGAATTACACAATTCCACTTTTCTCAAAGATACAAATTTACCTGAGAGTACAAACCACACATCTCTGATCTCACTTTGTCCCTTTGATTCAATAAAAATGCTACAAAAATATCAACCTGATTACAGCTAAACTCATTTTTTAGTGATTGACTCAATATACATTTTTTAAGTACCATATTACCTCTTCATAATGAAATACATTTAGTCCTTTGCAGGTCCTAGCTTATAGTCCTAAGCTATAAGTCATAGTTTCAAAAAATAAGAGTTTTACATCATTATGATATGGGTGCCCCCAAACAAACAAACTCCAAAAAAACTAAGAATACCTCCACACAAAGCATTTTAAGACCATGAGGAAAGCCATCAACACCATATATTTATTTTTCATCATCAGTGTTATTAATTCTTATTTTGTGTCTGCGTTATCGTTTGTGGTATCTGCAAGTTGCTATAGGAACAAATGTACTCTGTCTTCCAGGGCCTTGTAGAATGAGACTGCTGCCTCATTCGGCTGATTCTGAAACAGGGTCAATGGGGTGAAAATCACGGTATGATTTCTGAGACTCGTTTAGCTTCCCATGACCTCAGGTGCATGTTTAGCCACATCATGTAAGAGCAGTCTTGCCTTTGGGATTATAAAATGAAACGTTCAGGTGCCACAAGGTGGCTTAGCAACTGATAGTTTTCAACCTCCAAGTCTTGCTCACCTACTTAGAATGCTCTGATCTCTACCTCACCCTAAACCTCTTCCTGACCCATTAAAACCAGCTTAAATATACCTTCTCTGAGAGGCTGTCCTTGGTAATTTGTATTAGATTTAAAGTCAGAAGTTACAAACTCAAATCCATTCAGCGTCTAAGTAAATACTATAAATGGGTATAACAGTGAGCTGTAGATCACGGTGATTCCTAAACAGGGCAGGTGTCATGACACCCAGCTATGTTCCCATTCAGAATTTAGTCTCAGTAGATCCAGAGCTCCCCATTTTCAGGAAGAGACAGAGAGCTTTATTGTATGCAAAATCTGACTTACTTGCTAGCAATTATTAGATTTTACTACATGACAGTTACTTTTATAAATCCAAAACAGTCAAATAATTTCAGATGGTGTGGTATACTGAGTAGTGGCCCCCAAGATATCCCTGGGGCCTGTAAATACTACCTTATATGGTAAGGGGTCTTTGCAAATGTGATCAAATTAAAGATCTTGACAAGAAAGATTATTCTCGATTATCTGGGTGGACCCAAAATGCATTCATAAATGTCCTGATAAGATGTCTTATAAGAGGGGATAAAGGAAGGTTTCACACAAAAGAGGAGAAGGCAACTTGACCATTGAGATTGGAGTGACAGAGTCACAAGTCGAGAAATGCCAGCAGCCACCACAAGTAGAACATTTAAGGAACAGACCTCCTGCCAGAGGCTCTGGAAGGAGCAGGGCCCTGCCGACATCTTGATTTGAGCCCAACAATCATGATTTTGGACTTCTGGCCTCTAGAACAGTAAGAGAATAAATATGTGTTTTTTTAAGCTACCAAATGTGTTACAACAGCCACAGAAAACTGACACATATGGTTTAACAATATAATATGGGTTAATACACAGGTTTATTCAAATACCGTATACATACACACACACATATATAGACATACGAGTGTATGTATATGTATATACAAGTGTGTGCATTTATGTGTGTGTGTGTGTGTGTGTACAAAAGTGATACGCAGGTCAAAGAAAACACATCTGCAAGGTAGCTCTGCCCCACAGACAATTAATTTGTGTCTGTTTTAAATACTGTTTCTTATCTTTCTCCTCTCTGTGGTGACTGGCACTGTGATCTATCCTTCATCAAGTATTTTTCTGAATCACCGCCAATGGAATGTAAAAGATGTTGCCAATACATTGTTTAAGACTTTGTACTTCCCCACATCCCCATGCAGAGGTTTAGTAACTCCAAGTTTTCTTTGCCTCTGAGGCCATTCTTTGAGAGAAAAGAGTGACCTCGAATACTGTCTTTAGATTCAATTCATTACGCACTGAATGCTATGAGATGCAGTCAGAAGGGAGCCAAAACTGAAAATAAAAGCAAAGGCATGAAATGTCCCCAGAAGCTGTGAATTGAATAGTATAGTACATAGGTTCTCTAAATTTTCCTTCTGTGTTTGCTAGACCCCTTTGGATCTGGAACTGGCCTCTGGCACTAGCTTCTGGAAGTTTCAGCTCTGTGATCTCAGCTCCTGGATTTCCCTGAGGTTCCATGTTTGTATCCCTAAAGTAAATTCTTTCCTCGAGCTGGCTTAAGTGTGTTGCTGCTGCTTGCAACCGGAGCTTCCTCAGGAGACAACTAGACAGTTTTCCCTCCACCGTGGACTGCAACAGTGCTGCCCAAAGTGCCAGTCCAAATGAGACAAGAAGCTGACACCAGAACGTGCGTTGATGCATTGCTTCCTTCAAGAAAGTCTCCTCGCGAAGTTCAGTTGCACTGAAAAGCGTGCGTAATGATGGGATGGATTTACACTCCCTTGCAAGATCTTTGTCCTGTTAACCATAACCAACACTGTGAGACCTGGCGACCATCCACAGAACTCACTTAAAGTAGCCCTGGCCTGGTGTTTCCCCAGGGACAGGGAATTCTAAGGGTGTGATTAGTTTCTCGCTCTTCTCCTGCTTCTTCAAAGGAGGCAAAAACAGAATGGGAGAGAGGAAAGTTGTTACATTAACATGATGCTGCTAGTCTGCACAAAATACACCTTTTTTCTTTTTAATCATAAGGGAATAATTTTTCTCCACTTAAACATCAATTTTGCTCTTTGCAGTCAGATCCTTGCTAAGTCCAATTTGCATGGAATGGTTCTCTAGGAAACTTGCTAATCACTCACAGGATGGGCCTGTTTTTAGTGCAGAACTGTCTTGGTCCCTGAAGTGACTCACATGCACTTATTTGGTACATTTACCAGAGGGAAACTTTAAAAAATAATTGAAAACTAGATTAAAACAATTCAAAGCAGAAACATGACTCAGCTTTGCTGTACTCCTTCCTCCTGGGGAGCAGAGGGCCGGGTGAAGGGGGTGGATATGTCTGGGAGTAGTTTTTAAATTGGGACTATTTTTTTAAGGTAAAAGGAAGAAGCCGTCAGTCTCCTTGGCACGTCTGCTGAAGTCTTTCACAACACTGTGCTGTTGGCGCCTCCAGGCATCTGCTAGGCATAGGAGGACATTTTTGGGTCCAAATGAAACCAGGGATAAAAATGACAGGGAATTAATGAAAAAAATATTAAGTTCAGACTTTCCAGGGTTCATAGCATTGTATTAGGCATATATGTGAAAGAGGAGACTAAGCTCATTACAAGGATTAAAAATATGGAGAAAATGTAAATACCAGAAAAGAAAAACTAAACTACCAAATGAGACAGAAACTATATACAGTATTTTGCTGTCTATAATGTGCTCCAATGTATAATGCACAACCACATGTCTGGCCCAAACTTTCAGGGAAAACAATCTTTTGTTTTAAATTTGTTTTTAAGATTATTTTTTTTATTGTTTGAGAGAAGGTGAGAGAGAGAGAGAGAGAGAGAAGTGGGGAGGGCCCAGAGCAGTCTCCGTAGTTGTACATCATTCGTTGTGACATGGTTTCATTCCATATAGGTGGATGTAGAGCCACACGGGGCGGGATCAAACTGGGGGCCTCCTGTATAGGAGGTGAGATCCTTCACAGCCAACCCATCTTGGCGGTTAACAGTCATGCCGCGGGTCAGCACACCAGGTTGCATGGGCCAGGGCCAGAAATCAAACCCTGGACCTCAGGATTTCGAGGCAAGCATTCAACCATTGTGCTATCCGGCATCTCCTTGTTTTAGTGTTTTTAATTCAAATTTGTATTTGTTTATATTTAAGTATTTGCTTTTTGTATTATAAAGGAATTTTAGCATTTATTTTTTAGCATATTATGGTACAAGTAATCTGAAGTAACAAATAATTACAAAACACAAGAACAGATACAAGGTCAGAGAAAGGGAGGTGGGCAGGAGAGAAGGGACAGGGACAGATGGGCTGTGGATCACAACCCAGAGCCCAGCAGAAGAGGGACTGAGCTGGGAGTCTGGGAACACAGGTCGAAATGTGACCCTGCATGGGTTGGAAGTCAAGAGCTCGCAAGGGCAGAGGTGCTGGAGGCTGAAGCACTGCACGGCCCTGAGCACGTTGGGGCCGGAGCCAAGGTCATTATCATATTCCAGGGTATTATTGTGCATATGATATCATTATTGATTTGTAGAGTTATACTTTTAACTCATAAGCATAAATAGAAGAATTAAAAACATCTATATAGATATGGAATTAGTACTACCTGTGTATAATGCACATCCTTATTTCTCTCTCACAAATTTGGGCAAAAAGATGTGCATTATACACCGTAAAATATGGTAAATACCAAAAATATGTTTTCTTCAAACTGAAAATAGACGGGCTGACTTCTTTGGAAACATGTATTTTAAACTGCTGGAAAATGTAAAAGCAAACCTAAAAGCAACAAAAGAGCATGTGTTAGAAAGGAAACTAATAGCAAGCATTTTTATGTTATAATTAAATAGCTTTGTGCTTCTAAAGGTTTCATTAAAGTCTCCATTATTAATTAAAACTAAGTCTTTACCACGAAGTAGGATAGGCCAAAGGATAACATCCAAATTCTCAGTGCACAATGAAAAAGATTGGATTACTCTGTGTTCCTTGCCAGTTTTGGTCATGCCACACTCAGATTCTATTTTTTTACATGGCATAGGCCTTCTTTATAAGAAGGTAGGTGATGAGCTTCAAAGAGAAAATGTCCATTCATTTGTTTATTCAGTAAGTTTTCATGGAGGAACCATGTGAGCCACATAATATTTTAGAAGCCGCAGATACCTAAGCAAATAAGACAGGTCCAGCTCCTATCGAATGTGTACTGTGGAATGATGTGCCAAATGGACAGAAAGCCACACCATTCTGAGGGCTGCTCACCTTCTACCTGCTCTGGGTATTCCAGACTCTTAATTGCATTATAATTGGGGGCCTCCTGGTTCAGGTTTATCTCTGTGCCATTACCTATAATTGTCACCCATCATTCTTGTATTTTTGTTTTCAGACATATGCAGTCATTCACAATGAGGCTGATCAAGCAACATCTTGGAGAGGCAAGCCGGTTCTGCTCAGGCCATGTTCAGGGTGTTCGATCAAGAACCCCATGCCATTCAATCCCCCATCCCTTTGTTTATTTTCCTTTTTTTCTGTTTTCCTCCGTGTGCCTTCATCCTTGGTGTTCTGAAATTCCACTCTGTTTCTGAGTTTGTTTCATGTATCATTCCTGGAGCTGAGTATTTGTTGGGCCTTCTAACAGGGAGACACGTGTCTTGCACATCACATAAATTTTTTATGATTAATTTAATAAATATCTCCCCTCTGTTAGTTTTTTTCTTTTCTTTCTGTAATTCCTACACTCTTAAGGGACAAAACAAGAGACATGAAAAGTTGGAACATTATTCTTAGAAAGATACAATATCATAAAGATATCAAGCCTCCCAAGTTGATATACATAATTCATTGAAAGCATTCTTGACTAAAAATCTAACAATCATGTTTTTGTTTGTTTTGTTTTAGAACTGAATGGACCAATTCTAAATTTCATATACAAAAATAATATTAATAGGAATAGCTTGGGAAATTCTAAAAATAAAAAGAAATCAGAGTGGGCTTAACCTATCAGGTATTAAAACTTGTTCTAAAGTTTTAGCAATTAAAACACAGTGGTACTGATGCATAAATTAAAAATAATTTAAAAAATCTAGAAGTAAACTCTTATATATGACTTTAATATATAATTAAGGCAAAATTGCAAATGAGTGTAGAAAAAATGGTTTATTCAGTACATGGAGTGGAAACAACTTATTTGGGAAAAAATCATTTTGGCCCATTTGCTATCCCAGAATGAGTTCTAAATGTATGAAAAATGAAATGGAATAAAGCTTTGTCTTTGAGAGCTCAGTAAGAGAAGGACTACAAACAACAATATGATTGAATCTCATGAGGTAAACATTGTAGAACTTAAGAAGCCTAACTTATGAGAACATCTACGGCGTTCCATTTGTATGAAGCTTGAGAACAGCACATTAACCTGTGGCACTATCACACAATAGAGGTTACCTAGGAGGACAGGATGGTGACTGAAAGGGATATGCAGTGCGCTTCTGGGCACTGTTTGTTGATACATGTGGGCTAGTTACATGTATATTCTCTTTGAAAGTTAATTTTCTATGCACTGTGATTTGTGCATTTTTCTATATGTGTGTGTTAGGCTTGCGTAAAAAAGTCCTAAAACTACATTGATATCATTTTTATCACCTGATTGCCACTGATCCAAAGTGTTAGATAGCATGCATTGTTAGGCTATGTGGAAATATAGATTCACACATTACTGGTCAAAGAGCAAATTGGAGCAATCCCCCCTGAATTATAATCTGCATGATAAAATGCCCAGGTGATTTGCATATGTGTTACAGATTGAGAAGTCTGCCCTAAGGAGACATTTCTATAAGATTAAGAGGTATCATTGGGGTGGAGGGGAGTATCTAAGGGTGGGTGGGGAGTCTATTCATGGATCTATTTCTGTGAAATACCCTACCTCTCAAACACATGTGCTGCAAATGGATGCCTCGATGCACTTCTGATGGATAGTGAGTGGGCCGTGGGCAGTCATCCACCAGGAGTCCATATGGCATGTTTAGAAGAAAGTCTGACTCTGAGTTGATCTAAGGGAGCCTGGTAGAAATTCCGCTGGTGACGGTGCCAGACCAAATGGAGATGGGGTGTGGGGAAAGTTGTGGAGAAAGCCCCAGGTGGTTGGGCCAGATTGGACGGACAAAATGGAGTAGCCGTGCTTCCACCGGACAATGACTCGCAGTTTTGTTGGTTACATAAGCTTAATGTACCCCGCATGCACACTGAGAGACCTGTGGGCCCCAGGCCACTATTGTTTTTTCTTGTTACATAAACCACCTGGATGCCTCACCTGCATAGAAAATAAAGGCTATGTCACAAATTTCTTGGATTCCTGTCTCTTTTTTAGTTTGGGCATCTCACCACTGTGACCCTCCCTAGCTGAACAGCTCTGGTCTGACATGGGGCAGGGAAGCCAGGGGGGCAGTTCCCCAGCAGGGCACAGCTGGAAGAAACTATGTTTCCTTTAAATAAGAAATTTCCAGGGGATGCTGGGATAGCTCAACAGGTTGAGTGCTTGCCTTGCAGCCGCAAGGTCCAGGGATCGAGTCCCAGCCCCAGCCTGTGCAGACCCATGTCTGCACACTGGGGTGTGCTTCCTATGTGGGAGGCCCCCGGTTTGGTTCCCACCCTGTACAGCCCCACATCCACCTGTGTGGTATGAAACTATGTCACAACTAATGATGAACGGCTGTGGAGACTGCTTGACCTCCCTCCCGTCTCTTCATCTCCCTCTATCTCTCTCTCTCTGTCTCTGTATGTCTCTGTCTCTGTTTCTCTCTCTCTCTGTCAAACAATAAAATAAATCTTAAAAAAGAAAGAAATGTCTAGGTATCCAGGTAAATTCACAGGAGATGGAGACTCTGGATTGCTTAATGCTGTACCAACAGAAAGGACAAATTAGAAAACCGTTCAGTATCTTCCCCTAATGCCATCTTGGAGGAAGGGCAGTTGATGAGCATTTCTAGGAATAAGATGCCAGCTGGCTGAAACTTATTTCAGGGTTTGAGCAGACACAGAGAGCCTGACCCAGGAACCTCTGTCACAGAGTATTAAACTACACACAGTAATGGAAGGAAATAGGAGATGTTCTCTAATGATGTGAATGGTTTATAGAATGAGAAAGGAAATCAGAGGGATTAAAATACAGTATGACATCTCCCTTCCTATGTGTTCAGAAAGGGAGTGGTGAGCTGTATCAAACTGAAAAGGGCTGTTCGTTTGTTTTGTTTGCTGACAAAATAATATAAATCAATTATTAAAAATTTGGAGAAAGAGAACTGACTCTGGGTGGTGAGCCCATAATGTAACACATAGACAATGTAATGTAGAAGTATACACCTGGAACCTATGTAATTTCTACCAACAAATGTCATCCAATAAATTTAACAATTAAATATATTTTAAAAAAAGAACATTAATAAAACCAGTAAAAGGAGAAAAAAATGGAAACAACAGCTCAAAAAAAAAATTATTCATAATCTCATTATCCAGATTATAGTGTGTAGGCGTTTAGTCTTTTTCTTTTTCCTTTTTTATTATTTTAAAGGTTTTTTGTTTGTTTGTTTTTGTAATATTGCACAACATGGGGATGCAAATATGCAAAAGTTCAGATTATATAGAATAGAACTATAAAGAATAAAAAAAATGAAAGTCCTTCTTTACTCTCATTCTCCCAATACCCATCTCCATTCCACTTTCCTAGCCAAGAAAAACTATTTTAAAAAACTTCTTTCTTTACGTACCTGCATTCATATAAACACACATAAAAACACAGATTGTCTGCAGCAGTTTGTTCACTACATATGTGGACTCACGTTCTTTCCATGTTGTTGTGCATCTTGCTTTTCTCCTTTTAACCATATGGTTTGAAGAGCTTTTCCATGTTGGAATATAGAGAGCTAGCATGCTTGTTAAACTACCATTGTGTGGGTATATCACAGATTAATCATTTTCCTATTATTGAGAAGTTGTATTATCCCTCTTTTTTAATATTATTATTAATATGGCTACACCATGCATATGCATGCCTTTGTGCCTGTGTTTATATTTGTGTAGGATAAATCTCTAAAAGAAGAATTCCTTATACTGTCTCTGCATGTAAAACTTTTGATAATTCTTTGTATACTTGCCCTCTAGTCTAGGACAATTTATAATCCCATCAATAGTATTTACTTTCCACACTTACTCCCACTTTTCCTAAAATATTGCCAATTTGGTGGGCCAAAGCCATTATTTTATAGGTTATATGATTTGCTTGTTCTCTATTATAAATGAAGTTGCCCAGAATTTTCTCAGACATATATATCCATTTTCTAGTTCTGTGAATTGCTTGTTTGATCCAATAGCTCTTTTTTGTTGTTGTTTTTTTTCTAAGATTTGTTTTTTACTGTTTCAGAAAAGGTGAGAGAGAGAGAGAGAGAAAAAGAGAGAGAGAGAAGCAGGGAGGGCCCAGAGCAGTCTCCATAGCTGCACATCATTAGTTGTGACATAGTTTCATTCCACACAGGTGGATGTGGGGCCATGCAGGTGGGGAGGGAACCAAACTGCCCCCTCACCTCCACATGGGAAGGAAAAAGAACCCTCACCACAGGGCTCAATGCTTATCAGCTGTGCCACAGCTCAGAATATGGCTCTGCACGGGCCAGGGCCAGGACTCGATCCTAGGACTTTGCAGTTGGAAGGCAAGTTCAACCCATTGAGCTATCCTGGCACCCCTAATGCCATTTTTTTAATGAGTTGCTTGGTTTTTTATTTTTGTTTGTATATGAATTTGTGGGAGTTCTTTATGTACTATAAATGATATTGTACAGGTGTTTTACTTTAGTATGTAATATTTCTACAACTCAAAAATAGTCGAACTTGGTGGAATCATGGTCTATTGTAGGATAGAAGGGACCAAATCTGAAAGGCCATTTTATTCACTGGAGTCCAGTCAAGTAAACAAGCTCCACGTGAGAGTAATGGAAGCTTTCAACCATCCTCAATGCAAAAGGAAATAAAACTGGGCACAAGAATGTATTCGCATGACTGATGACTGCCATTGATATTTATGAGATTCGTCTGTCAGTTTGCTTCTGGACAGGTTTTTTTTTTTAATGCGATCAAATATTTCTCTTATATAGCACCCACATTTTACACTAAGATGTATATTAAGGACAGGAAGATAGTGTCTTTCTATGAGAAATGTATTTTTTTACCCTATCGTCTTTAGTTACAGACCATTAGAGATCACAGAACATTTTAAATAAAATAGAATTTTTAAAAAGACAAGGGAAAGAAAATAAGGGCAGCTTCAGTGTTTTGAAGTGAGTACCCAACGGTTCTGCACAACCACTAGAAGCTGATGGCAAATTTAGTCTAAGTATCCTTGAGCCTACAGAAAGGGAAACATGATCAGGGCAAGATTCCCGTTATTTGTACAATAAAAAGATACCAGCTCCTCAAGGAAAGCATATGTTTTTCTAACACTGAAGTCTCATAAAGGAAATACTGTGTGACAGGAGATATACTCTATTTAGGGTAAATTCCTTAGAGAATTTTACAGTTATTTTCCCTCAGTACCAGATAAAGTTGAAACACCAGAAAAACTGGGTAAAACATTTTTTAAGTAAAGGATATTTTTTTAATTGAAAAATAAAACCAAGTTTGAAATGATCTACAATCAAATGTTAACAATAAGCAATAGGCAGATAGGTGCAAATGTATGTGCCTCTCTTATAGCAGACCATATACGTGAGTGTAGGAATATATCAAATGAAAGATTTAAGGAGAAAGGACAAAGAACATAATTTACAAAAAATATTCATCACAGGATTATTTTCAATGATATTTTCTGAAAACACATTTAGAATTTGAGTCGGTTTTCAAAAGTAAGTGTGCAACTGTCCCACACATGTCTATTGTTTAAATAGAGGCTCACATGCAAAGAAGATTCATTGGCGCTGCTGGGCAATGAAATGCAAATACTACCACAGGCTGTGGTTTATCAAAGGAAGCTTGCTAGTAGAGAACAAAATGGGGTAGAATTTCCTCTCCAAATGACACTTGCTCATTGGGTGGGGGACTGAGCTGGTTGGTCAGTTCCCAGAATGAAGATTAGTGGGCCATAGTATGAAGGGTGACGCTTCTGAAAATCAATCAGGGGCAGTGCCTGAAGGAAAGGTACTGTCTTCTTTCCCATCAACCCATGAAGCCCAGTAGTGAGTTTCTTTCATCCATCAAGCAGATCTGGAACTATGGAAATGCAGCAAGATGCCCAGGGTACAAGGCTGGGCAAGCTCAGGGCCAGGGACTGAACGTGGCTTTCCTGACACCATAGGGGTAAGACAAAAAGAGAATCTAAAAAGCAGCCAGATGATACTGCAGAAATACAAACAATCATAAGAGATTATTATGAAAGACTCTATGCCGGGGGTGGTGAACCTATGGCACGTGTGCCCAAAGTGGCACACGGAGCAATTATTTCGGCATGCGGAGCTGTGAATACCATTTAAAAAATTATTGTTTATGCTCTTATAGACATAAAAATAATCAATACCTCTATCTCACTCAATGGGTTGGCACGCGAGTCGAGCAAGTATACTCTTATTTCATAAACTTTGGCACACAATCACCAAAAGGCTCGCCACCCCTGCCTGTATGAACAAATTTGACAATCTAGAGGAAATGGACAAATTTCTAGAAACATATAGTTTACCTAAACTGAACCAAGAAGATTTGGATAACCTAAATAGACCAATCAACAGTACAGAACTTGAAACAACTATCCAAAACCTGCCCAAAGGCAAAAGACCTGGACCAGATGGTTTTACCAATGAGTTTTACCAGTCATTCAAAGAAGAACTAATGCCCATCCTCCTCAAACTACTCCAGAAAATTCAAGAGGAGGCAGTTCTACCCAACTCTTTCTAGGAAGCTAATATCTCCCAAAACCATAGGAAAACCAATACCAAAACCTAGGAAAGACAATACCAAAAAGGATAACTATAGGCCAATCTCACTGATGAACACTGATGCAAAAATCTTAAATAAAATTTTAGCTAACAGAATACAACAATGCATTAAAAAGATTATTCACCATGACCAAGTGGGATTCATCCCAGGGGCTCAAGGATGGTTCAACATACGCAAATCAATTAATGTAATCCAGCACATAAA
>PVKE010014411.1:0-35001 GCA_004027555.1 Craseonycteris thonglongyai
ACTCCCCAGTTCAGCACGTGGGTCCTGCCTGGGCCGGAGCCGGGATTCGATCCTCGGTCCTCATGGCCTCAAAGCGAGCGCTCAACCCGCTGAGCCGTCCCGGCTTTTTCCCCATGTCAGCATTCTTAACTCACATTTATATTTTGTTTTTCAGTGAGAAGAAAATGGCTCTCAGACAGATAATAGGTTTGATTTTTTGTGGGTTTTTTTTTTTGTTTGTTTTTATATAGCTGCTGGGTGAACTGATCCTGGATCGACACAACTTTGCCATTATGACAAAGTACATCAGCAAGCCAGAGAACCTCAAACTGATGATGAACCTCCTTCGAGATAAAAGTCCCAACATTCAGTTTGAAGCCTTTCATGTCTTTAAGGTAAAGTGTAAGCTACAGAAGTGAAATGGGGATTTGTTTTCTAGTTTCAAATGGCTAACTTACTACTATTTAAATTTATATTTGAAAAAAGAAATGAAATAGGAAGTCTTTTTGTTTTGCATGACTTAGATGACATTTTAGTTATTTTAACGAATGCCCATTTTATTCTAAAGGGTTTGCTAACTAATCCACATCTCTAAATTTTTTTTTTTTTCACTGAAAAAATAGGTGATACTGTTTCCCAAAAGTTACTAAAATAATCAGTGATTGAGCTAGAATACAGACCCTGAATTTGAGTGGTTTGCTTTCTGCCTGTTTCTTTGATCCTTAAATGAAGCACTTTTGAAGAAACACTTACTTTTTATTATTTTCACAGAAACATTTTTGTAAAAGCATTTTGCTGTGAAAGAAAACCAGCCTCTAGGGGAAGCTGGGATGGCTCAGCAGGTTAAGCGCTTGCTTTGCAGCCCCGGAGACCAGTGATCAAATCCCGGCTCCAGCCCAGGTGGACCCATATGCTGAACTGGGGTGTGTCCCCAGTTCAGTTCTTCCCCGGACCTATGCAGGAGGCTCCCAGCCCAGTTCCTACCCTGAACAGCCCCACGCCCACCTATGGAGTGAAACTATATGGAAAACTAATACTGCCAACTATGGAGACTGCTCTGGGCCCTCCCCTTTCTCTCTGTCTCTGTCTGTCAAAAACCAATAAAAATAAATTTAAAAATAAAAAAGCCTCTATAATGCCTGCTTTTTCTTTCTAATATTTTTTCTTTGGTAAAAGCATAATAAAATTGCCTCCTAGAAACCTTAGCAATAGATTTTTTTTACATAGAGTAGGTGGGAGAAATATAATCTATAATCCCATACTCTGAACCTACTGTAAAGATTTTAATAATTTTTTTTCTATGCACATATTTGAAGGGTTTTTTTCCTACAGCTATGTTCTCATTGGTATCCTGATTTTATCACTTCTTGCTATACCATAATTAAACACTAATTCATTGTTGTTATGTCATTTTTAGAACCAGTAATATTATTAGCATCATATTTTGTCATTGGGTATATTTACTTGCATTTAATTAAATATTCCTCTGTCATTTATATTTAGGTTATTTCCATTTTTTCCTACTGTGAGTAATATTTTAATAAGCATTTTATGTATATAGCTAATCTTTTATATATTTAAGGTTATTTTCTTGGGATAAATATCTAGAGTAGAATAAAGGTTCAGAGGGTTCCAGGCTTTTTTTAAAGTCTTTATAATGTATATTTACTAATTGAATTTATAAGTGTATAAATGAAGAGATGGCAGTTTATAAGGTATGTAACTGTTGCTTTGAGAGGTAAAAAAATTTTAGTCTATCTTTCAGCCACTAGATTATATTGTCCAAAAAGCCACTGGAGCAATTCAAATACCAAATTAATTTATAGATTCCATTCAATTGCATTCAAAATTACAACAGGACTTTTCCTGGAATGTGGCAAGCTAATTCTAAGATCTGTATGGCAGGGCAATGGCCTAGAATTATCTATGGCAATTTTTAAAAAGAACAGGTATAGGAATCCTTCCTACCAGATATTAAAACTTATTGTGAATTTATAATAAATTAAAGCAATGTTGTATTAGCATAGAAATAAATAGAATAACAAAACAGAGTAGAGGGCCCAGAAATAAACCTTCATAAATATGAAACATGATATTGGATAGTGGAGGAATTATAAATCAGTGAATAAAGGGTTAACTATTCAATAAATGGTTCTAAGAAAAAAGATTATTCATACAGAAAACCCTATCTTCCACTATACTCAGAAATAAATTCTAGCTAAAGATCTACACTTGCAAAGCAAAAATTTTTAACTTTTGGTAGAGAAAATAAGAGATTGCCTTTATGATGTTGGAGTGGAAACAATTCCTTTAAAAAGAAATAAAAATCAGGGAAAGCTGGGATGGTTCAGCGGGTTAAGCACTCACTTTGAAGCCCGGGGGACCAAGGATCGAATCCCGGCCCCAGCCCATGCGGACCCACAGTTCTTTCCGGGACCTATGCGGGAGGCTCCCAGCCCAGTTCCTGCCCTGTGCAGCCCTGTGCCCACCTGTGGAGTGAAACTATATGGAAAACTAATGTCAACTATGGAGACTGCTCTGGGCCCTCCCACTTCTCTCTGTATCTCTCTGTCTCTGTTTCTCTCTGTCAAAAATCAATAAAATAAATCTTTAAAAAAAAAGAAATAAAAATCATAAAACACAATAGAAAGTATTAATAAATTTGACCACATTAAAATTTTTAAACTTCTCGAAAAATACATCATATGCAAAGTGAAAAGACAGGATAGAATGTAACATATAACTTACAAATTATTAAGGTAAAGACAAACATTTCAATGGAAAAATGGACAAAGGATACAAGTAGTAATTTACACATGAGGAAACCTAACTGGCCAATAGATAAGTGAAGATGCTCATCTTACAATTATAGTAATCATGGAAATGGCCACTAAAATATCAATGAACTATCACTTCACATTTTTTATACTGGCAAAAATGTTTAAGTCTGACAATACCAAATTTTGATGAGGGCTGTAGGAACTCCTATACACTATAAACTGGTACAACCACTTTAAAGAACAATTTAGCAAAATAAATAATTAAAAGTGTGCATACCTTTCAATCCTGAAATTTCATTCTAGATAATTTCATAGAGACACTCTTGCACATGTATATAAGTGACCATGTACAAAACTGTTTGTTGAAATATTATTTAGAATGGTGTAAGATGAGGGAAAAAACCATAAATGGGCATCGTAAGAGAGGGGAAGTAAAAATTGTGATATAGTCATACAATTACATACATTAATGGGTTAAAATTAGTATGAACCAGTGTGGATAAATCTCAGGAACACTGAGTGGGATAAACAAACATTAAAATTATGATATTTATTTAAAGTTTGGAACCCTGCAAAAACAATACTATGTGAGAATTCACATATAGCAGTTATGGTCTAAAAACCTGCATGGGAATAATAAATACCAAATTCAGGCTAGCAGTCACTTCTGGAGGGATAGGAAAAGAATAGTATCATGGAGTGTCCATTAGCTTTTAATTACGTCTGTAGTGTTTTATTTAAAAATTTCAAGGCAAACATGGCAAAAAAAAAAAGTTAGATTTTGATAGAGCTGACGGTGGGAACATGAAGTCTGACATGTTATTCCTGTACTCTTTTCTGTGTTAGAATTATTTCATAAAAAATAAGCACAAATTAGATGAAACAAAAATAGGTTGCTATAGGAGTGGAAAATGCCTATGTAGTATAAAATGACAGACCCTCTTCAAGACCCTTTTGACTGAAGAACTTATGGAAGGCTGGTATCATGTAATTCAGCTCCCACATCATTTTAATATTTCAATCTAGATGAGAACAAGCTTTATATAATTTTGTTCCAAAATGCAGTATTATAGAAGGATTCAGTGGGAGGCAAATAGAAACAACCTACTTCTATTCTCTAAGAAGATCAAAATTTGAATCATCTCATTTAATCATAGGATAGAACAGTTATATTTAAAAATTGGTGACCACTTATTTACTTTATGTGTGTATAAACTGATCCTACCCTGTACCCCAAATAGGTTTCTTCCACTGAAGTATCAACTGAGTTTCCTTCTTGACAAAAATAACATTTTATTATTTATAAAAAGTAACAGTTGAGTCCTAGAGGTTTTTTTTCCCCACAGTTCTTTATTAATAGTTGTTTTCCCTTACTGCACCTTCCATAAGGTGCAGAAAATGTGAAACACATTAAAAATGTTTTTGCCAGATTATTAGTGTCTTATATTCATTAGCTTGCTGATAAGGTCAAGGACAGGAATTTGATGCCGTTTCACATGTTTTCTACTGTTGACTAGAAGGATGCTATGTGTGAAAGAGCTGGGTGGAAATCAGGAGGCCTGGGTCTTCATTCTGGCTCATTTGCCAGACAACTTTGGGTGAATCCATCTGGATTCACTTCCTCACTTTCAAAATGAGTTATGTTAAAGTCAAACATCTAAGATACTAAGTTCAGGAGAACTTTTCTCTGTCATCCTGGCTCTCCCAAGGATATTCCCAATTTGATGTAGGAATCAGCTGTAAGCTGATCTCCCTTTCCCTTCCTTGTGAACCTCCTCAATGGCAAAGGACATGTTGGCCACTTCCCACCAAACCATGTACGGAGTAGGGGTGATCTGTGCCTTTTGGCTCACCTTTCAGAGCTTCTGTAACTCAGGGGTGACCAATGCGAACATAGTCCTAAGTGTATTTCTCTCAGATCCTAGCACCTTCTTGAAAACAAGAATCTCCACCCTAGCTTATTCCAAAACTCAAAAGGCCAGCTTGACAATTCACCTAAAAAAAAGTATGCAGAACAAGAAATATCCTACCGGTAGTTAGAATAATTTCCATGTGGTTTTACTGAAAAGAATGCTGAATTACAGATTAATTTGGTGAAAGCCTAACTATGAATGGTCCACTTCCTAATAACCCATTTTTTAGCAGGCCAACTACTCCAGTCATAATGTACCAAAGCTAAGTCTATTAATGGAGAAAGAGATTGAGACCAAGTGAATTTAGGAATCAGCTATGGGCTGATTCAATAATAATTTTTCTAAAAATTTTAACAGTACAGTGAAAAAGTATTTATATCAACTTAATGTTTCATCAGCTACTTTTAAATAGCACCAAAATATTCTAAATATTGTATTCATATTTGTATTTATTTGGGATGGTGAACCTTTAGAATAAAATGGTCTTATTTTATACTTGCACAGAATGAAATTTTGCTTTGTGTAACTTCCATATAACTATAGTAGGAGCCTCAATTTCCAATCCATGTACAAAGCAGTCTAGATTTTATAGCATACCTCACAGACAATAAGGTTAGCAAAGCACAAGATTAGCCTTCCAATATCATGTTTAATGCAAATCCCTGTTGGCAAAATAGAACTTGAATGAAATGAATGAATATGTGTGTAAGATAGAGATTATTTAACTTCCATAAAAAGTATTCAGGCTTAAAATAGAAAGCAAAAAATTTTTAGTTGGAGTTATGGTCATGATATTTGCTTTTCTCCATAAATCACATTTCTGATATGTGTAAATTAAGGGATACAGACAATAAGACTGCATTCTAAAAAGGAAAGTCACAAATAGTTTTGTTTCTATAACTTGTTTGGGAGGTGGTTTGAAAATAACATTTAAAAACATGGGTGTCAGGGAAGCTGGGATCCACAGCAGGTAAGTGTTCGCCTTTGTAGCCCTGGGGTTCAAGGATCAAGTCCTGGCCCCGGCCCGTGCAGACCCATATGCTGAACTGGGGTGTGCTTCCCATGTGAGTGGCCCTGGGTTCAGCCCCAGCTTACAGGGGCATGCCTCTCATGCAGGAGGCCCCAGGCCTGGTTTCCTCCCTCTGCGGCCCCATCCCACCTATGTGGAATGAAACTATGTTGAAAATGGATGACATACAACTATGGAGACTACTCTGGGTATATTGGACATCATATTCAAAAGATTTGACTCTGCATACCTGTTTAGAAGTACATTTCTGAGCCATTAATCTTAAGCCTTGACTAGGGCTCTTCAGAGTCTTTCAGTATTGTATTATTGCCTCTAATCAGCAACTAAATATCATGAGAAGCATCAGAGTTCAGGAGCCATACAAAATAAAAAGAAGGAAAAACATTAAATATGAAAAGAAATTTAACATTTTTATGTCTGTTATACAAGTGTATGAATTCAATAGAGTTGATCCAATTATGCCTGTCTGCAAATCCTATAATACTACATTTTAGATTTATTTTAAATTGAAACAGGAAATCTTAGTTTGTCTAATATATTTAACCTTTTTTTTTTTTACAAAGAGACTGTTATGAGTTATTTATGTAGTATCACAAAATGCCAGACAATTTCTAGCTCAAACTTCACAGAAACTCCCTTGTAAACAAACAGTAACCAGACAAGCCATATTATTTGGCTCCAATATGTGATTTCCTAACATACTAATAGATATTTTGTGTAACAATATAAATGAGCCTGGGGTACCATTTTTTATATAAGTAACAGTTTTAGTTTATTGTAGTAAAATTCATAGAACAAAATTCCCATTTTAAACGGTGCAATTTAGTGAAATTTAGTATATTTACAGTGCTACACAATTATCACCATAGAACATTTTAATCACCCCAAAAGGAAACCATGTACCCATTAAGCAGTTATTCCTCATTTCCCATTACCCTCAGCCCCTGACAATCACTGATCTATTTCCAGTCTCCAGTTTGTCTATTCTGGATATTTTATATAAACGGAATTATATATATATTTATGATTTTTTGTGTCTGGTTTCTTTCATTATGTTTTCATGGTTCATCCATGTTGTAGCATGATCAGTACTTCATTGTTTTCTATGGCCATATAATAGAATATTATATGGATACATCACAATTTGTTTATCCATTCATCAGTTGATGGACTTTTGGCTATTGTGAATAGTGTTGCTATGAACATTCATGTACACGTTTTTGTTTGACCAAATGCTTTCAATTCTTTTGGTATATATCTAGGAATGGAATTGCTCAGTCTTAGGGTAATTCAGTGTGTAACTTGTTAAGGTACTGTCATACTTTTACACAGAGGTTACACCTATTTACATTTCCACCAACAATGTTCAGGGTTCCAGTTTTTTCCCTTCCTTACCAACACTTGTCATTTTTTATTTTTATATTTTTTAATATTTTATTTTATTGTTTTTGACAGAGAGAAAGACAGAGACAGAGAAAGATAGAGAGAAGGGGCAGGGCCCAGAGCAGTCTTCATAGTTGTACATCATTAATTGTGACATAGTTTCATTCCACACATGTGGATGGGAGCCACGCGGGGTGGTAACCGAACTGAGGACCTTCCACATGAGAGGCAGGCCCCAGTTCAGTGTATGGGTTTGCACAGACCAGGGGCGGGATTTGATCCCTGGACCTTGCAGTTGCAAGGCAAGGCTTAACCTGTTGAGCTATCCCAGCATTCCTCCCACAAAAAAAATTTTTTTATTAAATTTATTGGCATGGTCAGTTGAAAAGTTTTACTTGTATACTGTGAACAGAATTTTACAGTCTTCACTTTTGTCTTTTTCCTAGGTTTAGTAATGATAAAATGAAGACCATAATAAAATGAACCCCTATTTCCTTAGTTCATCAGTTGGTACCTTGTATTAACTCATAGGCTCCCTACCATTGCTATGAAAAGTTAGTTGTTTGATATTAATGTTTTGCTTTACGAGGTCTGACATGTAAGTTCACAAACTTGCCACCAAGTGCTTATGTTGGCAGCACTGTACAAAGACCTCGGTAAGGTATCATAACTTTGATATATCAGTGTCTCACAGCTGTGTTTGTGACTATGTGTGGTGGTTTCATGCTGCATGCCATTTATTATTGTTGTTTGGTGTTTTTGTGTGCTATTTTAAGAATATCAAAGCTTGAATTAGAGCAATGAGCAAATACTAAATTTCTTGTTAAATTTGGCAAGACTGGAAGCGAAATCAGGGCCGTGTTAATCCAAGTTGTTTGGGATAATACCATGCAGAAAACAGCACGGTACAAACGGATGCAACATTTTGGTGAGGGGGGAGAAAGTGGCACTGAAGGAGGGAAATCGGGGTGGCTAATAATGAGTAGAACTTACAAAAACATGGCAAAAATTAATCAAATTATGTATCAAAATCGTCATCTGACTGTTAGAAGCACAGCAGACCAAGTAAACATCAATAGAGAAACAGGAAAATCTTCACTGAAAATCTTGGCATGAGAAAGGTATGTGCAGAAATGGTCCTGGGGGAGCTCACCAATGAACAAAAGTGAAGGACAGTCAAAGTTTGCCAAGACCTTTGGAGAGGCAAGACGATGTTTTGAGCTGTGTTGTCACTGGTGATGAAACATGGGTGTAGCAATACAATCCTGAAACAAAGTGTCAAAATGCACAGTGGAAGTCACCAGTTCTCTATGACCAAAAAAGTCTTGTTGATCCATATCAAGAGTCAGAACAATGTTGCTAACATTTTGATATCAGGGATTGTTCATGTTGAATTTGTACCAATCAGACAGTTAACCAAGTTGACTACTCGGAAGTGCTGAAAAGGCTGCATTAAGAAGTTAAACGAAAACGACCTGAATTTTTTGCAAACAACTCGAGGCTCCTGCGTCATGACAGTGCACCAGCTCATCTGGCACTGTTTGTGAGGGAGTTTTTAGTCAACAGATAAATCACTGTATTAGAACATCCTCCCAACTCACCTGATCTGGCCCCCAATGACTTTTTTCTTTACTTGAAGATAATGGAAATATTAAAAGGAAAACATTTTAATGACATTCAGGACATCAAGGATAATATGACAGCGCTGAAGACCATTCCAGAAAAAGTTTCAAAATTGCTTTGAAGGGTGGACTAGGCACTGGCGTGAGTGCCTAGCTTCCCAAGGGGAGTACTTCAGAGGTGACTGTAGTGATAGTCAGCAGTGAGGTATATAGCACTTCTTCTAGGTGAGTTCATGAACTTAATTGCCAGACCTTGTATTTCTGAGGTTTTTGTTTCTTTTTTCTTTCCCTACCATCCTATAACGACAACTTTCTAACCTCTTCTTATCCCCTACACCTTAAAGTTTGGCAATAATTTAATACAATGTAGAGCAAGAATTTGTTTCTTTTTTCTTTCCCTACCATCCTATAACGACAACTTTCTAACCTCTTCTTATCCCCTACACCTTAAAGTTTGGCAATAATTTAATACAATGTAGAGCAAGAATTATGTCATTGCCTTTGGTAAAGTTTATATTTTTGATAGCATTGTACAGCCAGGCCCTAATATCTCTAAGTCTAAAACTCACAATTTTAAACCCTTTCAAGGAATTTACAAATAAGTAATTGTCTTTTCTTCTTATCATTATTTAGGTTAATTAACAGTTATTTTATGGTTCTATAAATTGAAATTATCCTTTCCACTTGAGAATAGCTTTTTCATTAATTTTTTAAAATCTTTACTAGACTATACTTTAGACATTGTGAAGTGCTTAAAATATAGCTATAAAACTTCAGGAGGTGGGAAAATGGGAAGGCAATGGCTTTCCCTTCGTTTTATATATACATATGCATGCGTCTTTTCTTAGACTAAGAAATATTTTTACCCTGATCTATTTAACCTGAGAAGCTACTAAAGTCTAAGGCAATAATTCTCACAAGCTAGCTGAAATTATTGTCATACCCCTAGAAAACTCTCAAATCTAGATCATAAATGCACACAGTATTTTTCCTAAAGGTATTTGAAACCCTACCAAAAATATTTATATTCACCTATTCCTAGATCTAATTCTATGTATCTAAATAAAAGAAATGTAAGTGCAACTGTTTCTGCTTTTTTTTGAGATTTATTATTTTGAGAGAAGGAGTGAGAGAGAGAAAACAGTGGAGAGCCCAGAGCAGCCTCTATACTTGTATATCATTAGTTGTGATATGGTTTCATTCCACAAAGGTAGATATGGTGTGGTGTGGGGCAGAAATCAAACCGGGGGCCTCCACTATGAAAGGTGAGAACCTATACTGCTGAGCCATTTGGGCGATTTCCAGTTTCACCACTGTTCAGCATATGGGGTTTGCATGGGCTGGTGCTGAGAATCGAACCCCGGACCTTGGACCTCGTGATTGTGAGGCAAGCACTGAACTCCTGAGCTATCCTGGCATTTCTGCAAGTGTTTCTGAACTTGATGTTGAGGGATGACTGAATTTAAATGAAAACTAGCACTTCAGATGCTCTTCTTACATTATCTTATACCATTGCATTAGTGACCCAGTAAATAATGTGTACTCATATGTGTCGAGGAGTTTATCTTATGGTTGTAGATGATCAACCATTGAACTCAAAATGTAACTTTTAAGGTGGAAATCAATTAAATATTGAAAACTTTTCATGATGAACCAGTATGAAGATTATTAGCCAGATGCCACGGGTCATTTTTTTTCTAATTTTTTTTCCTTTATTTTTTGTCTCTAGAAAACTAGAATGGAAACATTTGCAAATCCCCCAAAGAATTCTATATAATAATCCAGGCTTGGGTTACTTAATTGGTCCCTTCGAAACAAGCTTAGTTTTTTTTCAACTTAACTCTTACAAAAAGAAGTCTTTCTGATTGGTATTACATTCTTACTGTAATCATCCCATTCTTAATCTATTTCATCTTTATAAATTTCTAAGCAAGCGGCCTTTCTTAGATACTCCCAAGCATCTTTTAAACAAGTCATTTGTAGTATTTCATAGTTGAAATGTTGTCTGTTCTAAGTAGCATGCCTGGAGTTCCCTTTAATGTAGGATACTAAAAATGGTGTTTCCGATGAAACAATACCCAGAAAGATAGGTACATAGTGACAGTAGTTGGTGATTCTATATGATTGTGTATATCTCCCCCTTATTTTTTTCATTTGTTTAATGCCATTGAGTCATTAAGATAGGGATTAATTTAAAGCTATTCATTTGTGAAATGTAGATGTTTCAAGAAGTTGTGGGATATTGGTGTTCCATATAGTTGCTGTCAAAATTAAATAATGGCAGCGGCTTGGGTTCATTTTTACAAACAGTAAAGAAACAAAATATTTTTCAAGTTTATTTTTCAATTTAAAGGGCTTCAACTTTTGCTGCTTAAGAAAACATTCAGAAATAGTCATATTTTTACTTTTTCCCACTTTTTTGGAGCTATGGTTTGGTTTTTTCACATTGCATTTTTGGGTACCTATACTTAAATTATATAATTCTGTTACGTGAATTTAAAATAACTAAATATATAATTTGGTGCTAAATATAACATCTTTAGTTGCACTATCAGCACTTCATTGCTTTGATCTTGTTAACCTACAACAAAAATCTTAAGACAATGACTATAACTAGGAAACAAAAGATAAAGTAGAAAATTTACCACTCAACGCTATCTCTTTTATTAGTCCTGTAAATAAAAGTGATAGAACAAATTACATTGTAATTTAAGAGGCTTATGGAATTTGCCTGCTCTCCAGAGTTAGACTACTATAAAGAAATGACAACTATTTCTCTCTGACTGTTACTAAGTTAGCAATAGAATAGCAATGCCATGTAATTGTACCATTCTAGAAAATAATGTCAGTTCTTAAAATATAAATAGTGTATATGTAGGACTGACTGAAAATAACTGCTAATAAAATAATAATATTATAATCAAGGCAGTAAGTAATCAATATGGCAAATGATATAAAATCTGTTATGTTTTTAATAAAGTGTAATGCTTTTGATATGCATCACTAGATACAGCTAAAATTATTTCTGTTTTTAATTTATTGTCATGAAAGTATACTCTTGTGTAAATTACTGTCTACCTGTGCCACTCATGAGAAAATTTTAATTATTGTGAGTAATTTTACAATATGAATGTTTCTGGGAGAAAGATTTTGCCAAAAGATAAAAAAACAAATTGCTCTTTGGCACTTGGATTAGTAGTAAAGGGTTTTAGAATTCAAAGCACAAAAATTTATAAGGGTGCTAGGAATTTAGTAAGTATATCAAATCTAGGCTCTTGAAGTATATTCTGTAATTTCTGAACAGAAAATTTACATACTGCAGCTGTTTTTCAGTCATTGTTCAAATAACAGTTTTTGAGGAATTGACAATGTTTAAACAAATTCTGGATGTTCATTTCCTCAGTCTTATATATTTGACATATTATGTGTTTAACAGAATGATTGAGTTAATTTTGAGCTTTTATGTATAAGGGAAGTCTATGTTTCTGCTCTCAACAAAATTGAAGCCATAAAATTTGAATTTTAGTGCCAAATTATAGAAAGGGGATGGATTTATTGTTTCCTCACCCTGAACTTCTCAGTTCAAGAAGGGTGATTCAAAGAATAATAGAGAATTTCTTATTTATGAAGTTACTTTTGATATTTCCCCAGGATAATGAAAACAAGACAAAATTTAACAGCATAGGCCCTGATTTAAATAGGAAGTAAACACACAAATGTAGTGAACTCTGGTAAAATAGGAATTTTAAGTTCTAAGCATAAATAGAGTAGGTAACATCCCCAGACTACCCTATGTAATCTTGCCCTTTTACCTTATCTTTGTCTGGCTTTGGTATAAGAGTAATGCTAGCCTTATAGAATGAGTTAGGGACTGTACCCTTCTTCATTTTTTTCTTTTGTTGGTTTTTTATGTTAGTTTGTTTTGGTTTTGTTTGTTTTGTGGGGGTTATGGGTGAATTTGAAAGGGACTGGTATTAATTCTTTAAAATTTTTGACCAGTGAAGTTATCTAGCCCTAGCCTTTTCTTTTTTGGGAGGTTTTTGATTACCAAGTTAATCTTATAGAAATAAAAAAAGATTATAAGAGAATACATGAATAATTATACATTGGCAAATTAGATAACCTAGTCTATTTTATGCAAAGTAGAAACATACAAACTACCAAACTGACTCAAGAAAAAAAAGAAAATCTGATTCATAGACTAGCTGTCATGCCACTTTCACCATGAGGCCATCCTGTTCCAAATCCAGAAATCTAATATAATCTTCACTGCCTTTGAACCTCTACAGCCTTTCATTCCCTTCTCATAGGTTCTTAATATCTTGTGTAGTTTTTTTCCTCCCCATATTTGCTGAGTTGGGGGAACCTTTGGGGCTCAACCTTGTAGCCCCCATTGTTCCCGTAACTGATCACTGTTCCTAGTGTGTTCAGAGTAGAGTTGGGCAATGTTAGAGGTACAGGATGTGGAGGCAGTGGGCAAAGGGGCTGATGGTGAACTGCTCAGCCCTTTTGAAGAGTGAGGAGCTCAGAACAGAACATGAAACCGGAGAGCAGTAAAAGAGTCAGTACTTTAATGGGTATTCTGGTCATGTAATCATATATGTTACATCTAACTAGGAAATATATACATTACAAAATATTATAACAATAAGGGGGAAGCCGGGATGGCTCAGTGGGTTGAGCGCTCACTTTGCAGCGCTGGGGACCGGGGATCGAATCCCGGCCCCAGCCCGTGCGGAACCATGTGCTGAACTGGGAGCTCCCCCAGTTTAGTTCTCTCTCTGTCTCTGTATCTCTCTCTCTCCCTGTCAAAAATAAATAAATAAATAAAAATATATTAACAATAAGTATTATAGTTTTGAATGAGTGTGTCCTAATATTATAGTTGTAGCTGTATTTTATAGCAAGGGTCCCCAACCCCCAGGTCACAGACTGGTATTGGTCTGTGGCCTGTTAGGAACCAGGCCATACAGCAGGAGGTGAAGCTTCATCTGTATTTACAGCCACTCCCCACCACTTACATTACTGCCTGAGCTCTGCCTCCCATCAGATCAGCAGTGGCATTAGATTCTCAGAGGAGCATGAACCCTATGTGAACTGCACACTCACATCCTTCCTCCTCGACCCTCCCCACTTCCCTCCCCTCCAACCCCACGCCTCCAGCTCTGGAAAAATTGTCTTCCACAAAACCAGTCCCTGGTGCTAAAAAGGTTGGGGATTGCTGTTTTAGTATAGTATAGTATACTATACTAAACTGTATACTATACTGTATAGTATAGCTGAGTTACTTGTACTAGTCCAGAGTTACGGTTTCAGCCAGAAATGCATATAAGAATCTTTGTGGAACTTGATAAAAAATATTATATAGAATGCCAGACCTCCAGCCCAAATCTGCTGAGTTGGAAACTCTGGGAGGTAGGGCCTGAACAATTGTGAATGTTCAAGTCACATTGATCCCCTCCAAGTGGGGAAGGTGAGAGGGGAACTTTTCACCTTTGTCCTTCTTGAGTTTTGAGCCAGATGAATATATTAAATATATGAGGGCTGTCCAGAAAGTATCCAGCCATGTAATATGAAAAATAGACGCATGTATGGCTGGATTTTTTTCCAACAGCCCTCGTATATTGACTATGGTATATTTAATATATAATTATATATTTATTATAATTTAAAATATATAATTATGACATATAATTTAAATATATTCTATATAATATATAGAAAACTGTTACGAATGGAGAAATACTGATTTTCCTCAATAAGGAAGTATATTCTGGGCTTTCTACATTTCACTAACACAAGTACCACATCGAACTCAAGTGGGACCTGTGTTGTCCCTGGTATGTATTCCTTGTCCTCTGTATTTGTTTCTTTATGTTTCAGGTGTTTGTGGCCAGTCCTCACAAAATTCAGCCTATTGTGGAGATTCTATTAAAAAATCAAACCAAACTCATTGAGTTTCTGAGCAGCTTCCAAAGAGAAAGGACAAATGATGAGCAGTTCACTGATGAGAAGAACTACCTGATTAAACAGATTCGAGACTTGAAGAAAACAGCCCCTTGAAGTCAAACCCAGTTTTCTGCCACAGCCACCATCTCATTTGTTGAATTTGTACAAAAAATGTCATTTTAAAAGTGATCATTCTTGAGAAGGCTTGGGCAATACCTATTTTTTCTCAATTCATTATTCAGGATAGATGGAACATAAACATTTGAATGAAAAAAATTAAGCTAGAATAATATATTTATTTTATTCATTTTAATCAAGTCTGTGATTACTTATGTGAAATCAGATCCATTGTATTAGACGTTGATAAAATCAATTTTAACCCTTTGTTGATGAAAGGCAGCAAGGTTGTGGGCTTGCAGACCTGAGCCTTCAGTCACTATGAGCCACCAAGGAGGAGGCAAAATGATAAGCATCACTGAGTCCTCAAAGAGGATTAAATTCTCCAAGGAGAGCTGGGCACGGGGGCAGAGGGTGCAAAGCTATTTTACTCATCTGCACTTAGACACACACATTTCTTAAAGCACTGAAAGATCTGAGAAGATAGGACCATGTTTTCAGTCGTTACATAATCCTGTCCCCTGCCCATGTCTTTTGACTGTAATTTGTGGTTCCTGACTTCCTAGGGAATCCATGTGCTGCTCAGCCCTCCTTTCTGCTCATTGCCCCATATTCTGTGCTCAGCACATCTGACTGCTGGCACACTCCCCAGTCCCCTGTGCCTTAGAGATAGCATAGAACCAACTTATAGCAAATAGGATAGATTAACAAGAGGCACGGGGGCATAGAAGACCCATATGATATGACCTGGTCACTAGAGAATTTGAAACAAAGGGTTAAGAACCACAGCTTTAGTTATAGTCACTGCTATTTCACACTGACTTTTATTATTCATGAATACTTCACTTATAATTCTTATTATGGGAAAAAATGTTTTGTGCTGGGAGTGTGTTTTAAGGTAGGAATCATTGCATTGGAATACCAGCATGTACAGAATCATGAGTCCAGAGGAGTGCACAGGTCTTCAGACTGCTTTTATAAATAAGGGAACGTTGCCATTGGGAGGGCAGTAATGATTAAATACATGAAAAAATGTCAAAAGACTAAAAAATACTTTTCAGTTTATTTTCTCTAATTTCCCATCAAAGTCTTCAATGAAAAGGTAGAAAACCTATAAAATGTATGTCCCAAATACTCTTTTCCATACTGGGATGATTGAGGAATTAATTTTTTTTTTAAAGGTGTGGAACCAAAAAAAAAAAACATAGAGTCATGGTTTCTTTTCAGACATCAAGTATATAAAATGGAATTTTAAAGCTATATTTATAAGACATTAAAGGAACAATTATTAGCCTGTATGTTTTCATAAATCTGTTTCCAAATTCACTTCTTATAATGGTAGGTGTTGTGTTCTTCAACTAGATGTTTCTCTACCCAGAGAGGGAAAGATCCCTCTCCCGGGATCCTTCTCTAGGATTGGTGCCCTCTGTAGATTTTGTATCTGAAGAATTATCTGGCAGGTTTTCACCCTGTTGTCTAGGGCACAGATTCATGTTCTTCTGAGCCCAGTATGGAATCCTGAGGTCAATGGTATGTAGGACCTGCAGGACTTTCTTGTAGCAGCTCTGGCCAATGCCAAGTGTGGGAGAGTGAGCCATCAGCCCACCTGATGACTGTCATTTAGTTACTGAAGTCTGATTACCTTTATAGCATTCCCGGACAGTTTATAAAGTTTCTTAGAATTTGATTTTCTGGTTTTGACCAAGCTCCACCTGCCAGGCACTAAATATACACATCACATTATTGATACTTCATGACAGCCAGAGTCATTCCCATTTTATATTTGAGGAAAGTGAGGCTCTGAGCAGCTTAACGATTCCAGACAACATGGACTAGACCTACAAACCTACAGAGGCCTGAGGCCAAACTTTTGGTCTTCTTCCCTTTCATTCTCAAGGCTGTGAACTAGAGAAGGTGTGGTGTCTGGAACTACTTTGTACCCTCCCCCACTGCACCCAGGGAGGCTTCTGGGGCTTAAGGTCCTAAAGTAAAGCCAGCAGGGATTGAGATCATAATGTCCTTGGATGTGGTGCATGGCTAAAGCCAGGTGTCTGTCCAGACATTAGAACTACCCTTGGAGTAAAGGCCAAGGGGCCATTTTGAGCCACCTCCTGTCACTCAAGGCCCACTTCCACCTCTCAGAAGTGTACTTTCTCTGCTCTTACTCTCAATAAGCTTCTCTTTCACCGCTGTAAAAACAAACAAACAAAAAGGCCAAGGCACACAGCCCTCGTCCAGCTGTTCTTGACTGCCAGCCTCCATGGCTTTGCATCCTTGGAGGGCTCCAGGAGGAAACAGATGCTGGGGAGGGAGGGTCACATGAGATTTTCAAAGCCTCTGTCACTAGCCCAACTGGTTGTCTGTATGAGACGCAGGTGTTCTGAGCCGCTGTACAGTTTGGAAATTTTACAAGACCTGAAAGTGACTGCTACTGTGAAGGAAAATGAAATAGAAAAATTACTTGAACTGTTATAATATTAAAAGACAGTTGTTTTATAGATATTTCTAGTCTATTAGAGGAAATTAAGATTTTTATCTCTTTTACTTGTTTTTTCATTTATCAATAAGACCATTGTACATAGGGCACAAATAATCACCACCCTTTCTTCCATGTTCTTTTAGGAAGGTTTTGGATATTGTAATGAGGATGTATTGTTAGATGAAAGTCTGAAACATATAAAGAGCTCTTGACAAGCAAGATTTGGTCTTTTTAAGAAGATTGAAAATATCAAAGGTGGATGTGAACAAAATCATTTTGTTTTGAAATATGGAAAGTGCTGTTATGTAACTACTGTAATGGAAGCAAAGTAGAACAGAATACGCTTGGCCTTCACTAGGCCTCTACAGAGACTCCATTCGATTGTGTCAGTCTCCACTTACAGTGAACACTGAATCGCGGGGAGGGTGAGCAACTTGCTCCACGTCAAATAGCTGGCAGCAGAGGCAGGATTTAGGGCCAGGTCTGATCCCAAGTCCATATCTTTGCAAACCAGGCAGCATATCCAGGCCACCTCCCGCCAAGCCTGCTATCCACCCCCGGGATAGACACTTTATTCGTTATGGCCCCCAAGGAAAAGGAATCCTGGAATCCAGTGCTAAAGGGGAACTCCATGGGAAGAGTTCTAAGACTAGATACCCCTAAGGAGGGTAGCTACTCCACTTGGTTATCTGACGTTTGGAAGATCAAATGAGACCTGTGTGTACTCACAGGGTAGGGAATTCAGCCTTGAATTTCTCCATCACTTTGAGTTATCCCTTCTCTACATAGGTACTAATTTCAGATTGCACTTCTGCACTTGCTTTTGTTTCCTTGCTTGCCTTTTCCATTGGACATAATATTATCTTAGCTTTGCTGATAGGACTGGCTGCTGCCCAGACAGCCGTTCTTGCATTTCATGTGCCTGGCAGCCCAGCACAAGGTGGAAGTTCTGATTGAGGTCCCTCCAGTTCTGTTGCCATCACCCATCCCTCATCACCGCCTCCCAGGGAAGAGTGTATACAATTACCAACACCCCCAAGTAAGTCACAAAACCACACAAAAAGTCAAACTCCTTTCTCATCCATTAATTCAATATTGATTGTAATTTAATCACTGTTTTGTGAGCCATTATGTTACTTTTAAAAGTGGTGGAAAATGTCTCTATTCATGTGAGTATTTTTGGTGTTGTGTGAATATAATCTATATTATGCTAATTCTAAACATTGCCAAGTTTAAGGGTGTAATACAAAATGGTTCTGATAAAAATGATAAAATATCAGTATATTACTAGATGTGTTCTCTAAGTAAATTTAAGCATGCATATATTTATGAGCATTCACTTAATAGTTCCAGATATTTATTAACTACTGAAACATCAAATTCTATAACAGAATTTTTTGAGAGAAAATGGATTAAACATTAGTTATTCAAAACTATTTTGATTACATAATTTGTTAATTATTTTAAATTACTTTGTATATTATATGAAATGATCTAAATAAAGAATAAATATTTTACATTTAAATATGGAGAAAAACTAATGGTGAACATTGGGGTCCTTTGGGAGAATGTGTAATACACATTAATTAATTCTTAAGGGAGGTTATAAAAAAATGAGCTCCCCTAGTTTCAGTCCTTAAATTTAAAGCCTAAAGCAACCAAAATATTTATTGAAATGCATGTTTATTCATTTAATCCAACATCCACTGAACTCGTTCTCCATGCCTATTAGGGGTTGACCAGGAATAGAACCAGCAGCATTACCAGAGGGATGAGACCTTTGGGGCCTGGGAGCTGGGTTATCACCCTTTGTGAGTCCTTCCCCCTGGTCCGGGCACTAGACTTGAGTCAGTAAAGAAGGGATCCCAGGAGGAAGAGCTGGAATCCAGAGACAGTCTGCCACCCATGCCCTCTGCCTTCCGGCCTTGCCTTCTAGGATGTGGCCCATTGCACAGCACCACTCACCATGGAGCTACCCAGGCTAAGCCCAGCCCAGATGCTGAAGGAGGAGGTGCAGGTGGGTTCCCTCCCACAGCAGAGTGAGCCAGCAAGTGTGCAAACAACATGCACACTGACCTTCCCAGTGTAAATGTGGCTGCCACTTCACTTCCCCTTGCAACCAACAACTTTCTCTTGAGACCAACCCAAATTCATTAACTCTGGAAACGTGATCCAGCTTAGTTAGACGCACACATCACAAACCTACTGCTTCTGTCCTGTGTTCAGGGAACTATGTCCATAGCCTCTTACTATCCTTCCTCTCTCAACAACCTGTTTTTGCCTCTAAAGCAACTTGTCCAACCTGCCACCTACAGACTGCAGATGGCCCAGGACAGTTTTCAATATGACCCAACACAAATTCATACACTTCCTTAAAACATTTGTGTGTGTGTGATTTTTTTTTTTTTTTTTTTTTTTTTTTTTTTTTTTTTTTAGTTCATCAGCTATCATTAGTGTTAGTGTATTTTATGTGTGGCCCAAGACAATTCTCCCATTGTGGTCCAGGGAAACCAAAAGGTTGGACACTCTGGCTCTAAAATGACATGAGAGGTTTGCACAAAGTTGAAGGAACCACAGGGACTGGGAATGGCCATACCTGGACCTCATTTCAGCTCCACTGCTGGTATTTCATCTTGAGAATTGCCAAGCTTCCCTTTCCTACTGGTAAAATGAGGTAAGAAGAGGACTTGCCTCCCAGGGCAGTGGTGGGAACAATGAGATGCGGTACATGGCATCTAGCCCTGGAAAGGCTCCCCTGTCGGCAACCTTGGGCTTACGTGGGAGAAGAAATTCCACTGCAGTGTGGAATCCAGGCAGAAGACGCCACAGGTGCACAGAGCACAGGTGGTCAGAGAATGACAAAGCATGTGCCCTGTATGTCAGCTTGTGGGCACATGGAGGAGGCTGTGAAGGGAGCCTTGAATGCTGTTCTAAGGGTTTAACAGGAAGTGACATGCAAACCTGCATGTCTGCGCAAGGAGGCTCTGGAATAGACTTCCTAGGGAGTAGGCAATACTGAATGACAGAACGCCAGACAGTAAGGACAACAAGAACAGCTACTGCTGACTTAGTCCAGGTGCTTCACAAGTATGACGCTCGATCCTTAAAACCACCCTATGAGGCATGTTCTCTTACTACCCTGATTGTATAGATGTGGAAGTGGAGGCCCAGTGGTGTTCAATGAGCACGTGGCAGAGCACGATTCAAACCCAGGGCCCAGAGGAGTTGCCATGGGATGTATGAGGCATTTATGACTTAACATGGACCGGGCTTGCTTGCACACTGTTTCTAGAAGGGCAAAGAGTGGGTGCCTCACTGGTCTGTGTCTGTGGTGACAAGCTCAGCCAAGACAGGACTTAGGACGAGGGGCAGAGTCACAGGAGAAATGGTGAGTTCAGCACTGGACCAGTCAGGTGTCCCATGCCTGAGACACCATGTGGAGTGGTCCAAGAAGCGGTTGGATGAATGAGTCGAGCTAAAGAAAAGCATGGGCCAGAGCCACTGACTTAGGGGATCACTGAGATTTTGGAGCAACTGAAATATAAGAGAGAAGGAAATTCCTCGCTGTAATTCAAGCCTTAGAACCCATCTACACTTTCAGAGGTTTTCCTTTGTGTTTTTACCTTAACTGCAACTGTCTGCTACTTAGAGACTTCACTTCCCAGGGGAGGCTCAGGAGGAAACCATGTTCCTCGTCTGTGGCCTCCTTCTCTTGTTCAGTCAGGGGTGAGGCCACAGGAGGTCCAGCCACGTCTTCTGCCAGCTCCTATGTCCTTCCTCTCTGAGGGCTGTCAGCTTCTTTCTAGGTCTCCACAAGGCCCAGACATGGCAACACTGATCTGAGTCTTTGAGCCAGTAAACGATGTTGCTCAGAGATGGTCATTAAGAAATTTGGTGTTCCCATTACCCACAAAGACCAGGCTGACCCACCATTCTTAAAAGTGCCACTGAGACAAAAGGTAGTTGACTGCCCAGCCAGGGCCTTGCTGTCTCCCCAGCCCCTGCCCTCTGGAGGTGCTGAGCAGGGCCGCAGCTGCAGGAACAAAGGCAAGGCCTTAACTGCAGCCTGTTGTTTCTGCTGTGCGGGGAAAGGAGCCTCTGCCATTTTCTGGGCACTGTCATGACAGTCACATGGACACTACTTAGTGGTATGAATGAGACTCTGCACTGCCCAGAGTGGGAAAGGAAGGAGGGCACGCCTGCAGAAACGTCTTGTGCTGCCCTTCACCTCGACCAGAGACCATTTCCAAGCACAGTGGCTTTTTTCAGCTGTCACTGCTGGGTCTGTCTGGTTTCAGGCATAGTATAGCACCTGAGCAGCAAGGAAACTGGTGCTCAGAGGAGAGGGCCCAGGCAAGGAAGCAGTGCAGGGTCTCACAGTCACTGACAGGGAAGGCTCAGAACCTGGCCCGGGCCTCATGGTGTGGAGCCAGGCTCAGGTGTGAGCTGCCTGTGGAAAGGCAATGCTAAGCTTGTAGGCTATCTCACTGGAGACCATCCCTGGTATCCCTGCAGTCCCAGCTCTTCCCAGGGCTGGATGCTTCCCTCTCCTTGGAGCTCCTCTCTGGGCCCCCCTCCAGCTGCAGGAGATGTACTTGTGCCAGTCAACTCACCATAGAGTGCCAGCTGCCCAGGTGCCCCATGGCTGCTGTCTGTGGCTCAGGGCCTGCCCAGCCAAATGAACCCTCTCCACTGCCAGCCTTTCTGTCCCTCCACATTCCAGGTAAAGGGGGACTGGGACAGGAGAGACTGTGACTACTGCCTAATGAGACACACCCTGCCCTAAACTGACCTACATGTTTTGAGTTTCTGGGTCTAGCTGCATGAAACGTTTCAGGCATGGCTGTATCCAGGAACTCAAAACAACATGTCATCAGGGCTCTCTCTGTCTCTCCACTGCACTCTGCATGTGGCTTCATTCTCAGGCACAGTGTGTCCACCTGGTGAGAAGGTGGCCATTGGTGTTCCCAAATCAATACCCCCAACACACACTTCCCTCTTACATCCCCCTCACCCAGGACGTCCCAGCAGAGCCAGCTGCTCTTCAGTTTCTGTTCAGGGCTGTTCCCCAGTGCTGTTATTTCTGCCCATAACTACTTCCCAGCATTCTTTGTATGGCTGCCTCTCATTCTCATTCTTCATCCCTCAGTTTAAATTTCCATCCTGGCTCATCGCCTCCCAACATGTTATGGGCTACCTCCCCAGCCAAGTTGCAAACTTCCAGAGAGGCAGTGTCAGTTTTCTTCATGAACACATCCCCAGACTAGCCCAGCTACTGGACCATAGTAAATGCTCAACAGACTTTTGAAAGCATAATTCATTCTATATGAATCAGAATTTCACGTGTGTCTTCGCCTTATCACTGCCCTGGGCATTACTGCTAGGCAGATTCTAATGCCCTGAGACCTGGGCCTTCTTTCTACTCAATTCAGTCACATTCTTCTGTTCCCTCCTCTCATTCCCCACAGATGCCACCTTTGCTTGGACCCTCATTGCTTCTTAAAGATTTATTTATTTATTTTATTGTTTTTGACGAGAGAGAGAGATACAGAGACAGAGAACGAACTGAACTGGGGGCACTCCCCAGATCAGCATATGGTTCCGCATGGGCCGGGGCCGAGATTCGATCCTCGGTCCCCGGGGCTGCAAAGTGAGCGCTTAACCCGCTGAGCCATTCCGGTTTCCCCCCTCATCGCTTCTTATTTTGAACCAACCAACAGCCTCCAATTCCCCCTCTTGTTCTGTCACACCATGCTGATGGATTTTCCACACGGATGCTGGATGATTGTTTAAGGGTACAAATAGGATTGTCACTTTGTATTTGCTTGAAGCCCTCTATACCTCTCCACTGTACCTCAGAGTTGTTCTCAAGGCACTTAATGCTTTCACTCTCCCTTGCTAACCTCCTGGTCCTTGCTGGCTAGTTCTACTACCACATGCAGTTTCCCAATGGGCCATACTCTCATTCCATGTCCCCTCCATGCTCCCTGCTCCTCAATTCCAAACCCCATAGACTCCAACCATGGTCAAATTCTAGTTTCACTTAAAAGCTGCACTGCATCAATTTCTGGGACATGTAGCCATCTAGTGACTAAAACAAATAACAGTCCTCACTGTATTCTTCCTGCCAGGCACTTGTCAATGTTATCCACGACTTGGGTGGGATAGAAGTAACCTAACGCATCGATCAGATAACTGAATGACATGAGTCTGGGGAGGATGGATGCCTAATTTGTGGGTATAATGAAGTTAACAAGGAGCATGACAGAGTACAGTACTGGGTTAAATCTACCATGGCTAAATTTATAAGGAGAAATGTGAAGTCCTACACCCAAGTTCAAAAACAAAACTCCAATTCTACAAGAAGTACAGGTGCTAAAACGAGGGTTTCTGGTAACCCTGATGTCCCGAGTCTGGCCACATCACTTCTTGCCTAGGTTCTTATGGATTCTTGCCTGGATTTCTGTCTGGAGCCGTGGCCACTGGTCTTTCCTTATGCCTGTCCTTCTTCCACTTGGCCTGCAATCATCCCCTGGGTAAAACAGATAGGACTTCCTGGGGGACCTGTCAAGTGCACATGCACACACAACTTTTAAAAGTTGTGGGATTGGAAATAGCTGTCAGTGCTTTGGTGAGCCCTGAGTTCATGGGAGAGAATGAGGTCCCTGGAGAGAGGGAAGTAAAGCAAGAGGCAAGAGGGCATAGGAAAGACTCCTGGAAGGATGGGGGTGGGGGTGGGGGATAAGAAACATAAGAAGTGTCGTAAAAGGCAAAGAAGTTTCAGAAGTACAGGATGGTACAAGTCACTAAAGACTGCAGGAACTAAGCAGGATTTGGCTATTAGGATTTGGGAGTTCCTTCCTATAGGAAAAGAGGGCAAAAGGGTAGCAGTGGTTTCTGGGAGATGAGAAGTTGAGAAAACTAGTACAGGCTTTCAGGTAATGAAGAGTTAAAGTGCAGTCTTTGTTTTCTTAAGGTTGGAGAAATGTATCAGTTAGCAATTGCTGCATAACAAATCCTCCAAAACTCAGTAAATTAAATGAAATCAATTATGTTTTCTTGTAGTTCTGTGGGTTGGTTGGGGGTCACCCAGTCCAGACAGGGCTGGCTGAGATGGGTCTGCTCCTTGTATCTGGTGATGGCAGAAATGCAAAACAGTAAGTGGGTACACTCAAGGCTTCCTGGGGCCTAATATCAGAACAGTCATAATGACATTTTTCACTGTATTATACTGAGCCCCACATGAAAGGTGGAGGAATATACTGTACATGTTGATGGGAGGAACTTGCAAAGCTATATGGTAAAGGGTGAAAATTTGGGGCTACTTATTCTTGCTACCATGGGAGATAAGTAGAGTTGAGGATGGAAAGAAAGGAGACATCAGAGAGGGAAACTGGACAAAATTTAGTGAATACTGTGAAATTGTGATAGGTACTGAATTTGGAGAATTATTATAGATTTATGTTTGCCATTTACTAGCAGTGTGGCCTTGGATGAGTCACTGAACCTGAGACTCCATTTCATTACCTATAAAGTAGAAATGGCCATCCCTACATTATGGTGTGAAATAAATGAAGTAGTATAAAAAGTGCTTTACCATAAAATGCAAACCTATGTAAATGACATAGTAAGTATCCAGGGAAAGTGGGAGACTGTCACAGGCTGGCAGAAAGACAGTGGCTCCTTTTAAATACTGAAGGGCATTTATGTGGAAGAGGATGTGATCCAAAGAGGCCTGTGTTATGGACTAAGGACTAAAGATGGAAATGAGGGGGTAATGGTGGTGATGGGGGTATGCCATAAAAATAACATTTTAGTCATGAATAGAGTTCAAATGTGGCTTTGTGAGGTGGTGACTTCTTCATCACTAGAGTGTGAGTGGAGAGCTCTGCTGACTTACTATCTTTTTTTTAAAATTATTATTGTTAAATTTATTGGGTTGACATTGGTTAGCAAAAATTACATAGGTTCCAGGTGTACAATTCCACATTACATCGTCTACATATTGCTTTATGTGTTCTGCTTTCTTTCCATCACCATATATTTGGCTCCTCCCTCCTCTCTCACCTCTTCCTCAGGTAACCACCAAACTATTGACTGTGTCCATGAGGTTTTGTTTCTTTGTTGCTTTCAGTTTTATATTCCACCTATGAGTGAAGTCATGTGGTTCTCAGCTTTTTCTGTCTGGCTTATTTTGTTCAGCATGATGATCTCAAGTTCCATCCATTTGCTGCAAATGGCAGAATTTCATCTTTCTTTAGAGGACACCTGAAGGAGATATGCAGCCATTTATGGGTGGTTGGATTGATCAGCAGTTCTCAGCCAAGGGCAGTCCTCACCGCAACACCCCCAGAAGCATCTTCTCCAAATTTCTGGGTGATTTCAATGGCTTTTCTTAGGTGGGAGCCAGGAGTACTAATCTCTGACAGTGCATGAGACAGTCCTAAACAACAGAAAATTATCATACTCAAAATACCGGAAGAGTCCCTGTGTATGAACATTGAATGAGATGATTTCATAGTTCCAGTCTTGAGAGTCCAAATAAATGCATGTCCCATTTTTAGCAAATGTGGGCCAAAAAGACCCCCTCCCCCATTTTGCCATAATGCCTCACTGCCCTAAAAAAGTATTTGACTACAGAAGAATATGACTCAATAAGCACACTCACAACAGCAATGCATTATAATCTATTTCAAGAGTAAAATTATACTCAAAGATTTATAAAATAGTCATAAGTCTACGTGCTTGTATAAAGAATTATAAATATGCTGTCAGGAGCATAAATCATTGATCATTCTACACATAGAGAGCCTACTCCCCTGCTTGGACACCCCACATTAACTGTAAAGTTAATGTGCTATGAGAAATAAACAGTACACATTTAACGAACTATTATTTTGTTTGCCACTTAGAACACAAAAGGCTCTTTGGAGATGTGTTTTCCTTTAAAAAAAAATGGTCTAGGCAGTTAGAGTAGTACAGTCCTTTTTTTTTTTTTGACAGAGAGGGAGAGAGATACAGAGACAGAGAGAGAACTGAACTGGGGGCACTCCCCAGTTCAGCATATGGGTCCCCACGGGCTGGGGCCTGAATTCAATCCCGAGTCCCCGGCACTGCAAAGTGAGCGCTTAACCCACTGAGCCATCCCGGCATCCCCAGTATATTCTTTTTAATCAGCGTTCACCATTTCTTATTTTTTTCTTCTTTTCTCCCTTCCTCCCTCACTCCCTCCCTCCCTCCCTTCCTTTCAGTTACAGTTGACATTCAATATTATTTTATATTAGTTTCAGATGTATGGCATAGTGATTAGACATTTGTATAATTTAGGCAGTGATCCCCCCAATTATTCTAGTACACTCCTGGCACTATACATAGTTGTTGCAACATTATTAACTATATTTTCTATGCTGTACTTTTCATCCTCATAACAATTTTGTAGCTACCAATTTGTACTTCCTAATCCCTTCACCTTTTTCACCCAACTCCCTAACCCTTTTCCCCTCTGGCAACCATCAAAATATTCTCAGTATCTATGAGTCTGTTTCAGTTTTGTTTGTTCATTTGTTTTGTTCTTTAGATTCCACATATAAGTGAGATCATATCATTTGGTCTTTCTCAGTCTGACTTATTTCACTTATAGAGTAATACCCTCTAGGTCCATCCATGTTGTCACAAATGGTAAGATTTCATCTTTTTTGTGGCCAAGAGTATTCACATTTTCTTGATTTGGAAGCTTGGATCAAAGTAGTAGATTTGGTAAATATGTGCTGTTGATGATGGTGTTTCTCTTGCTGAGGCTTCTTTTTTTGATAGAAAGTAAGAGAGAGAGAGAGAGCAGGGAGGGTCCAGAGCAGTCTCCCTGGTTGTACATATTAGTTGTGACATGGTTTCATTCCACACAAGTGGATGTAGGGCTGTGTGGGGTAGAAACTGAACTGGGGGCCTCTTGAGTGGTAAGCAAGAACCTTTGCCACTGAGCCATTCCAGCAGTTACCAGCTGTGCCACAGTTCAGTATATGGGCTTGCATGGGCCAGGGCCGGGAATCAAACCCCGAACCTCACGGTTATGAGGCAAGTGTTCAACCACTGAGCTATCCTGACATCCCTTTGCTGAGACATTTTTAAAACAAAGGGCTAACCCTGAATTCTCTGTGTCACCTTTTTTCCCCCTTAGCTCCTTCAGAGCCTATGTCATCCAAGGCAGGGGGAGTGGTTGGTCAGCAAATGGCTGGAAGAGCAGTTAAGCCGTTACCAGGCCACAAGCAATCCCTTCTTGAAAGGAATTCTCAAAAAGCATAGTCTGCAGATGTCCTGCCGGCATCTGATACTGAGAGGGGCAGAATTTTAAGATAGCAGAGGAAAGGGGCCACCTGGAGACTCTCGCACTGGTGACAGATTAACTACACCCTATAAATCTCCAACTGACCTCCAGGAGACCCTCACAAACCATGAAAGTAACAGGATTTATCAGGAAACCTCTAACAGGATTTATACCCCTAACAGGGTTTATACCCCTAACAAGGTTTATACCCCTAACAAGAATTATCCAGAAACTCCAACAGTCCCAGAGATTCCCCCTCCCCACCTTGTAGGACCCTAGACAAAGAAATCATGTGGACACTGGAAAAGGTATATAAGCTAAAAGAAATTTAGCTGTGGGGAGTGTGTGCTTAGGTGCTTCTAACCCCATGTGCTCCGCCGGCTAATAAAATCTCCTGCCTCTATCTAAAGAGTTATCTGAGAGTCTGATATCCTCCGTCGGGTGTCACTTCCTGCAACAGATTTCTGGTGCATTGGCTGGAAAGTGGGGAGGAAGGATGCCCACATTTGGGGGACTTCAGGTACCCCACTGGGGGGGCCCCAAACCTCCCTGTAGACATGCCCACTGAGTGTGCACTGGGGATTGCCCCATGTAGATGCCTCTCAGAACGGAAGGGGAAACCCCATCTGCTAGTCCCAGCAAGGATCAGACAATGGAGGAACAAAGAGACCAGGGCACATCACAGCCACGGTAAGGAAAAATCGGGCAAGGGTAGCTAGCTGAGGTCCTGCCCCACTGGGCAGAAGGGAGGCCTGATCACCCTCCTGAGAGCAACTGACCGTTCTCCATAGGTTAGGAGTGGCAGCTAATCACTCTCCACAGGACAGGTTAAGGATGGTGGGAGGTTGTGTGAAAGGGAATGAGTGCTGAGTGAATGAGACGGACATCGGGAAGGCAGTTCTGACTCCTTCCCACAGGGCCGAAGCGTGTGTTGAGCCCTGAACCACAGTCAGCTTATATCAGCCTGCCATAGCCAAGAGGGCCTGATATCTCCACAAGGGGAGCAACTGGTGATGGACAAAGCGAGTGACGGCCCCTCCAGAGTTCCCCAACCCTTTTCCCCGACCCTCCATGTGGTGTGCTTGTTGTCTGTTGCAGGAGGCACGGGGAGTTCACAGGGAAAACCTACTTCCCTGGCCACGATGGTTATGTTATGCAAATTATGTCAAGAGACACTCTTAAATGGGTGCAACCTTTACCTTTAGTTCTGTTCAAAATCAGGTGTACTCCCTCCAAGAGTACTGGGTACTCACCCTATGAAATATTATATAATAGGCCTCCCCCAATTTTGTATAACTTGCCAGGGACTCCCCAAGAGCTAGGAGAGACTGAACTACACAGACAGAGGCTTTAAGCAAGGAAGCCTGTACCATATCCAAGTGGGTGGTAGACAAGGCTCCGGTCAGTCTGTTTGCTTCTGTTCATCTTTATTCCCCAGGTAATCAGGTGTGGGTAAGAGACTGAAATCCAGCTCCCCTTCATTCTAAGTGAAAAGGGACCTACACTGTGATCCTGACCACCCCAAAGGCTGCAAAAATGGAAGGAATACCTGCCTGCATTCACCACAGTCAGCTGAAGCTGGTGGCCCCCGCAGAACCCTCCTCATGGACAGCACAAACAGACCCCACCAACACTTGTAAGTTGACCCTGAAAAAGACAACATGCCCTGCTCCAGCCACAAATCAAAGCTGGCTGGTCCACGAACGGCCAAAGCCTGAGGAACCTTGTTGTGGGGCTCCTTATAATTGGACTCTGGGGAGGAAGGGAAATTAGCAGCAGAAGGAAGGATATATGGGAAATTCAACCTCACCAACTGTTGTCTTCACATAGATGACCAGGGCCAGGCAATTAAAGACCTTGTCAAAAAGATGAAAAAACTGGCACAGGTGCCCATGCAAGTTTGGCACAGATGGAACCACAATAGCCTTTTTGGGAAATGATTTTCAGCCTTTGGTGGGTTTAAAATCTTAATAGGTGCAGTTTTGCTACTCTGAGGAATCTGCCTGGTAGGTCCCTGTCAGTTGCCTCTGTAAAAAAAATAGCTTAAAGAATAGGATAGAAACCACGCAGCAATGAACTGCAGCCCATGTATACTTTACCCACCAGTATCAAAAAATCCCCCAGGATTCAGAAGACAAATGTGACTCCAGCATAAAAAAATAAAATAAAATAAAAAAGATTACTAGGGTCTCAAAAGGGGGAATGAAAGGGGAAGAATTTTAAGATAGCAGAGGAAAGAGGCCCCCAGAGACTCTCACACCAATGACAGACTATACCCTATAAAGCTCTGATTGGCCTCCAGGAGACCCTCACAAACACAAAAGTAACAGAATTTATCAGGAAACCTCTAACAGGATTTATACCCCTAACAGGGTTTATACCCCTAACAAGATTTATCCAGAAACTCCAACTGTCCCACCAAGATTCCCACTCCCCACTTTGTAGGACCCTAGACAAAGGAATCACACGGACACTGGAAAAGGTATATAAGCTAAAAGAAATTTAGCTGTGGGAAGACATGCTTAGGTGCTTCTAGCCCCACCTGCCCTGCTGGCTAATAAACTCTCCTTCCTCTATCTGGCCCCTGGGCAGAGTTCTATCCCCAAACCCACTCTATCCCCTGAGAGTCTGATATCCTCCATCAGGTGTCACTTTCTGCAACAATACCAGACAATCCTCAGGGATAGGTAGGCAGAAAGAACTGAGGTGTGATTGTCACTTCGACAACAACCCTAGCCAAGAAAGATGGTTCTTCGCTGCCCCATATTCATCTTAAAACGTGGGCCTGGGAAGCTGGGATGGCTCAGCAGGTTAAGTGATCGCTTTGCAGCCCCGGAGCCTGAGGATCAAATCCTGGCCCCAACGGACTCATACGCTGAACTGGGGTGTAGTGTGCCCCCAGTTCAGTTCTTGCCAGGGCCTATGCAGGAGGCTCCCGGCCCAGTTCCTGCCCTGAGCAGCCCCGCACCCACCTATGGAGTGAAACTATATGGAAAACTAATGCTGTCAACTACGGAGACTGTTCTGGGCCCTCCACATTCTCTCTGTCTCCCTCTGACTGTCTCTCTCTCTGTGTCAAAAAAACAATCAAGGGAAGCCGGAATGGCTCAGTGGGTTAAGCGCTCACTTTGTAGCCCCGGGGACTGAGGATCGAATCCCGGCCCTGGCCCTTGCGGACCCATGTGCTGAACTGGGGAGTTCCCCCCGTTCAGTTCTCTCTCTGTCTCTGTATCTCTCTCTCTCTCTCTCTCTCTGTCAAAAACAATTTAAAAAAAATCTATAATATAAAAGTATTTAAAATAAAACAAAAACAATCAAAATAAATCTTTAAAAAAAAAACATGGGCCTTCCATCCAGCAACTAAGGTTTGGGCATTACTATAGTAGTTATAAGCATGGCTTTCCCTAGCATGTTTAAGATAAACTTTTAGACCTTTTTTTTTTAGAAACACACGTTTGTGCAGCAAAACAAACTGAGTGTTACCCAGAACATTTCTCTCAGATTTGCCAAAATTTGGGTTTGTATATTTGAGCTACTATAACTTCTTAAGAAATACCATCAAAGTTTCATTGAAGGTACTTGGACTGTTACCATTGCTATAAGCATTAGGGAGGTGAAAAGTTCCATTAAATAGAGTGGGTTTGGGGATAGAACTCTGCCCAGGGGCCAGGACATGCAGCTTGATTCTCAACAGGCATTAACTTAGTGATCTGTTAAGTGCCTGCATCAGCCGGCTACTTTGATGGCCCCCATGAAATATACCTCCTGGTTTTCATGCCCAGCGCTGACCCTTGTCACGCAGACTCTGGGCCTGGCCACCGGATTGGCATTGGCCAACGAGACCTTAGCAAGCCTGATGTGAGGGGAGGCTGAGTGGACATATGAACAATGGGCTTGTCCTCTTGGAACGCTCCATCTCAGAGGCCTGAGCAACCAGGTGAAGAGGTCTGCTAGCCTGCTGGGGAGATCACATGGACAGCCCCCAGCTGTGTTAGCTGTCCAAGTTGAGGTGCTAGAAATGTGAATGGAGCCTCTTGGCTGTTCCAGCTTTAGCTGTCCCAGAACCCAGCTAAGCCTTGCTCAGTTGACACACGAGTTGTGTGAGTCCTTGAGTGACCTCAGCCAGTGCCACAGGGCGCAGAACTGCCCAACTGAGCCTGCCCAAAAAAAACTTACCCTTTTTTTAATGAAAGAAAACACTTCTTACCACCTATTACCCCAATCTGCATGTGGGTCCTTCATTAGATTAGGCTTATGTATGTAATCTCAGCAGAAAAATGTCCTTTCATAAGGCCACTTTAGCATCATAGTGAACTAGAAAAATTCCTGGTCAACAGACACACTTGTATCTGAGAGCATAACTATTTGCATTTTTAATATCATTGTTCTTCTGTCCTCAGATGGCTTCCCAAATAATCCTGTATAAGCATGTAGGATTTTTCAAAATCATTAAACAATACAACTTCTGGATCCATCAAGTACAGCCGATGGTGCCCTCATAATTATAATACCAGAAATCTGTAGGAAGTGGACAAGAACTGGATATGTGCCTGGTTTTGTTGGGAGACTAGTTCTTTTCAATTAGCTATCTTTCACTTATCTTCATGAATATGTTTGTCTGTCTCCCAGCTAGACTGTAACTCCATGAGGGCAGTTTTGTCTGGGTTTGTTTACGACTAAGGAGTGGCTGGCACACAGTAAGCACTCAGCAATGTTTGTTAATAAGTTATGAGATGTTCAGATGAAGAACCCAGAGAACTATCACTGGTTACCATCACAGATGAAACAAAGTTAGTTAGAAGTTATAGCATGCTATACAGGGATTCACTGCCCATGAGTTTAAATTTCTTGAGATTTAACAGCACCATGCACTCACAGTACCTTTGAATCTTTTGGCTTAACTCGTTTTTTCTAAACCCCAGGGATAGGCACATCAAACTGCATAAGGTACTTCAAGCTATTCAAGCCACCCACACCACCTCTGCTCACCAGGAAGAGCTAGTTTTGTTTCCTTGTGCTCTACAGCAAACAGGTTCCTTACTCCACCTTGTGTCTTTGGGGTGCATCCTAAGCCAAGCATTGTAAGTGTAGGCATCAGCAGTGGGATGAACCACGGCTTCTCCTTTTTTCACCTTGGCCTACACCCTAATGTCTGAAGGTAGAGTCTTGTGGAAACACAGCTGCCTTAACATCTAAAATGATTGGGGAAGTATATGTGAGGAGAGATATTCCAGTAGTGTCCTGGCTTATGTCCTTCTGAAAAGACAGATGCTTTCCCTAACAAATTACTTTATGCTATACTCACCAAGGAGCTTCTGTCCCTATGGGGCTCCCTTCTTTCTCTTTTCTTCCCAAAATGTTACATGGGTTTAGAAATAAACATTCTGGGAAATTAGGAACAATGCTTATGTGTCTTAGTGTCACTAAGCTGACCAAATGAAAAGATCTGGCAGACAAAGTCAAGTGGGAAAAGTTTGCAGGAACAATTACTTGCTGGATTAAAATCATCCTTACAGAAATGAAAGCTATAACTTTAAGTGGTAAATTAAAAGTAAAACTCTGCTACGTAACAGTAGATATGTATATACATTAGTCTTACCCTAATGAGTTCTTTCTACCATCACATAGGAAACATAGGTTTGATGGTGCCATGCAAAAACAGATAAACAATAGTTCTTCACTACTATTGCACATAATCATTACAAATCACTAAAATTCCATAAAGTTGACTGCTGCATAGTGAAATTACACTTAAATGCATCCTAAAAGATATATTTTATTAATAAGTTTGTTGGGTGACATTGGTTACCGTATTTTTCTCTCCATAAGACACACCTGACCTGCCTGGACCCGCTCTCCTTCCAGCAGTCCCTGCTTTCTGATCTGCCTGCAGGCTTCCCCATGGCATCATTAAGGTCCCCAATGTGCACTCTTTGCAGTATTCGCTCCATAAGACGCACACAATTTTCCCTCCACTTTTTTGGGGGGGAAAAGTGCGTCTTATGGACCGAAAAATACGGTAGTAAAATTACATAGGTTTCAAGTGGACAATTCAATAATACATCATCTGTGTTACATTTTATGCTCACCACCCAGTCAGTTCTCCTCCTTCCTTCACCATATACTTGACCCCCAACCTTACTCCACCCCTACCCTTATACCCTGGTAACCGCTAAACTATTCTATGTCCATAAGTTTTTGTTTCTTTATTTATCTGATTTCTTTGTTGCTTTCAGTTTTATATCCCACATATGAGTGTCAGATGGTTCTTGACTTTTTCTGTCTGGCTTATTTCACTTAGCATGATAATCTCAAGATCCATCCATGTTGTTGCAAATGACAGATTTCATCTTTTTTATGGCTGAGCAATGTTCCATTGTGTATACAAAGTCTGACCATTAAGTTTGTGAACTCAGCACTGTGAGCTTATGTTGGCAGCACTGTACAAACAACTTGGTAAGGTTTCATAACCTTGGTATATCAGTGTCTCACAGCTGTGTTCACATTGACATGTGGCGGTGTCTTGCTGAGTGACATTCATTATTGTTGTTGCGTGTTTTTGTATGCCATTGTGAGAATACCAGCATTTAAATTAGAGCAATGAACATGAAATTTCTTGTGAAACTTGGCAAGGGAGGAAATAAACTCAGAGACATGTTAGTGCAAGTTTATGGGGTTAATGCCATGAAGAAAACAGCAGTGTACAAATAAATTAAACACTTTTCTGAGGAAAGAACGTATCACTGATGAAGAGAGGTCAGGGAAACCAGTAATGAGCAGAACTGATGAAAACATTGCAAAAATCCATTGAATTTTGCGTAAAAACAATCAGTGCCTTGTGAGAAGCATAGCAGACCAAGTCAACATCGATAGAGAAACAGTTAAGAAAATCTTCACTGAAAATCTAAGCATGAAAAAGGTGTGTCCTAAAAAGGTCCCGAAGGATCTTACTGATAAACAAAAGCAAAGGAGTCAATGTTTGTCAAGACCTTTTGGAGAGGCAAGACAATGTTTTGGGCCGTGTTATCACTGGTGATGAAACATGAGTGTACCAATGCGACCCTGAAAGAAAGCATTAAAAGTGCACAATGAAAGTCAGCCAATTCCCCACAACCAAAAATGTTCCATCAGTCCAAACCAAGAGTCCAAACACTGTTGCTCACCTTTTTTGATATCAGAGAGCTTTTTTTTTTTTTTTTTTTTTTTTTTTTATCTTTTCACATTTATAAAGAGAAATTATCTTTTTGTCTTCAGTGCATAGTTATTTCTATTTTACTTTTTGACAGATAGAGAGAGAGACAGAGACAGAGACAGTTAGAGAACCAAACTGTGGGAACTCCCCAGTTCAGCACGTGGGTCCTGCCTGGGCCGGAGCCGGGATTCGATCCTCGGTCCTCATGGCCTCAAAGCGAGCGCTCAACCCGCTGA